>JXOS01131157.1:0-13241 GCA_001015075.1 Cirrula hians
TAATCAATCAACAAATTGATTTTCTAGTTGCGTCATATTTCGCGTGTCTTAGAAAGCTGTAAGCCAACTTCCAATATCGGAAACGCAAACAATACAATATTTAACAATCAATGAATTTCAGTACTAGCGAGGCTGATGAAATTTTAAATTGCGATAATAAAAGGAAATACTTAAAACCTAAGAGGTGCAAGGTGGGGATATAACATAAGGATTTTTAAGACTTATTCATAAATAATGCCGGTAATCAACCATTCAACATTTAGGAATTTAGAATCAATTCCTAAGCTATCCTTAAAAATTAAAATTCAAGATCTTTATTAAGTGTTTCCTGTAAATTTAATGAGAAAATGAAAACAATTTTAATGGGAAATAGAAAAATATCGAATACTATTTCATAAATTTTGTACAAACGTCATTTCGGGTAATAATAAATTTCCATGTTTTTGTAAAGCATGCCGTGTACCGGCAGACTACTGTACAAACAGTGAGAAAAATCAATGGTGAAACACACTTTGCTCAATAAAATCATATTCATTATATGTCTGTTTGGATACCTGTGGTCACAAACGAATATTTCTGTATGTTACATAATAAGTCAATGCTACCAAATTTTATCAATCGGTTAAAATAGAAATAAAAACACCTTAAGTATAATCAGATCTATTCAGATACCTTGAATGTGCAAAATCCTAGAACTTCGAGAAAGTCTGACCACGAATATTACATAAGAGCAGAACAATCCGAATATAACAAGGTGTCAGGCATCACGCCTCACAATTGAATATGATACCAGGAAAGCCAGTTGTTGATTAAATCCCTCCTTACTTGCAACGAAGAGGATCAATTCCAGGTTATCTTGATTTCGTTAGTATTATCATTAAATAGTTGCATTCATACATTACATAGGTTATAGGATACGGAGTTTATTCATTGAAATTAGATCTCAATATTCCAATCTGAATAAATTTTCTATACTGATTCTGGAACTATTTCACACAGAATAACTTTCCAAAACCGTAAATATATGTGAACGTCTATTTTCTGTAAAATAAATTCATATCGAATCATTTTTTTAGGTTTCCTACAGTGATCTAATTTCGCCTTATATACGAAATTTTAGCTTTGCGTGAAAAAAATAGGAGAGTTTATTAAATTTGAGAACTGATGGAACCGATAACGCTTTTTTTGCACTTCTTATTACATTAAATTGAATTCATGTTCTATAACTAATTAAAATTTATTTCATAACTATGATAACAAGCTGGGTTATTGAAATGAGCACTAAAAGTAGAGAGGGTACAAATATTAATTTATATTCAGCGTTTATAAATATTTGTTAGAAAACAATCCGTTTTGTTATGATCAGCCTTCTATAGATTTATAAAATGTTAACGTCAGAGAAAAAATTGTTAGGAATATTAAAGGTTATTGCTGGTATGCTCCTGAAGTTTTATATTTCGTTTAAAATAAGTACTTTTTTGTATAACTGCAATTGAAAAATTGTTTTTTATAAAATTTGGCTTCAAATAGTTACAATCAAAAATTTGCGCCTACATACTAAATAGTATTTTTTGTACTTAGTTTCTTTATTTATGTCTTTATTTATTTTTTTTTTCGTAAGAAACTAAACTTGTGATCTGGTATACCAACAAGGTAAGAAATATTTAGAACAAAATCAAAAGTATCTAATTAACCCCTCATGGAATTAGCACCTTCTGTTTGCGTTTTTCATTCACACACTTTAATAAAAATTTTACACATACGTTATAGAGCAGAGTTTAGACACAGATTAGTTACGTTTGTTTCATGTATGAAGGTGCAATTTTAAAAAATGAATAAATAAAAAAACAAAAACTGAAATTTAAATTCATATTCAAATGCAGCTGTTATTAAATGACCACAACATAAAATTCATCGAAATGTACCGAAAACTCATTAAATCAATTATCATTTGTGCCTACAGTTATGATTGATTTCTTGGTGATTTGTTCTGATGATAACGATTTAAAAGTTATAGTCGCGAACACCACATATCAAATAAGTATCTAAAAAGCTGCTATTACTAGTTCTTTTTTCTTAAGTATTGTGGCGCTAATACTTTCTACTTATTATATAATCCTACTAAGATTATCGCTATGATCAGTCTATGTAATTACATCAAATATTCCTGGCAGCTTCAATTTCNTCAGTCTATGTAATTACATAAAATATTCCTGGCAGCTTCAATTTCGTTGTCACAAAGTGTTATACAATTTCATTAACGCAAGTTGTTTTTTGTAGCGACTCAGAGTGGAACATTATATTCAACTTATTCTAAAGTAACAAATGAGTGGTTTTGAATAAATTTTAATGTTCTCCATTCCTTGGTTTCAGCGACATGTTCATTAAAAAAACAAGTTCTTTCAATACTATCGGTATACAGGAAAACAATTTTCATATTACAAATGTCTTGCATTTCACTCCTAATGTTTCTATTATGTAGTATGACAATAAAAATTTTAATAGACTAAATTAGATAAAATAAAATAATAGAACAAATGGTTAGTTTCATTATTAACGGTCACCCTGAAATAAACTACGCTCATTATATTTGAATTGACCAATTCAGATAAAATACAATTGCATATTTTTAATTAATATGCCGCCGCAATCACTGTTCCTTAAAACAATACTTAATTTTGATTCATGGTGCTTACTTAAATATAAATAATTATAACTCCGTAAAATTCAAACCACTCTTTCACATTTTATCAGGTTTTTTTTTTTTTTGTTACTATACTTTATTTTTCATTAGCACCACATCAAGAGCGCAAAAAAATATATGAAGCCTTAGGTTAACCTTATTACACCCAAATTTCAACCCAAATTTTGGTTTTGACTAGAAAAGACTTAAGATTTCCATGAAAGTTTAGAAAGCAACAATTCATTGTATTTTGATGTGTAAATAAACACCAAAACATGTGACCAGTATGTTGACGAGTGAAGTATTTTTGTAGAATGAGCCACTTGATTTGAGTTAGTTTGAAAATTGACGCAGTTGTAAGAAGACGTGTTTTGAATGCTTGTGGCTGCGGTTATTTAAAATCATTTGATTTGCAAATATTTTCAACTATGTTTATATGCATACGTTCTCGTTCAATTAACAATTTTCAAATAAATTCAAAAAATCAAATAAATTTGATGAAGTTTGGTGAAAACGGTCTTTGATTTGTGNAATTGAAATTTCTTTGATTTGTGTTATGTTCATATTTTGATTGAAACAGTGAAAATTATCAGATATATGTGATAATTCAAGTATTGTTTGTTTCTATCAGAAAAAACAAAATGAATAACAATTATGTACACATTGAATAAATGGCATACATATATGAGTGCTTGGAGAACATGCGCAAAAATTTTGAAGACAAATTAAGAGTAGAGTGACTATCTCAGTGTCCTTTATCAATGCTCAATCTATAGTATTTTTTAAGCTTTTTTCTTAAAAAATTAAATATTTATTAAAATGGTGTGACCAACTGGAGTTACTTTAAATACCGATAAAACAAATTTTATTCATTTGTTTTAATATTGAAACTGCATGAATCATTCATTTCATGGCTTTTTTTTCTGTTTATTTATATATATTTTCTTTTCATAACTCAACGCACCCTATGAAAGACTTCCACAAATATGTCAGATTGTTTGTCTACCAACCCTCTATTTTTCGCGAATGAAAGCTATGTGTGTGTTGGTACTAACTGTTATACCATAAATGTTTGCACAATATGGCGTTAAATTTTTTAAGTCTAATCTCACATATAAAAGAACAAATATATTTACTTAATATTAATATCGAGAAAAAAAGTGTGCCAAAAATGCATCAAAGATGTTTAAAATAAAAATAATTATTTTCAGTATAAGAATACAATCGATAATTATTAAACAATTCTGTGTAATTTTAATTATGAAGCTTATTTCGGAGTTCAACTTATTCACTGCTTCATGAATTAGTATGATATTTCTTATCTTTCAGACTCGCTCCGACTTAACAGATAGTTTTCAAAATATTGTTCCACTGTAGCAACCGCTATAAATCAAATCATTGAAATCACAAAAGAAAACGTAAAAGAACAAAAAAAAACATAAAAAAATACACGAAACAAAAGCACTAGGGCTAACGCGTTCTAATGTTGGACCAAACTTTGAAGTCAGGTAAACAGGATGTGTATAATAAAATTTTGGTGGCTTGCCGTTTGTTCCATAAAGATTTCTACGTTCTTTGATGTTACAAACCGTTTCTGTGTATGTGAATTGTTTAAATGGCAGAAAAGAAATTTGCAATTCATGATATTTTGTTCAATGTTCCCTATTTATATTTTGTTCAATATTCCCTTTTTATATTTATTTTTAAATTCTCTGAAGAAATCAGCCGAAATGATATTATTTTATTATAATTATAAACCAATTCAAAAAGTAGAAAAGATATAATTATATTTAAAGTACAAACGATTTGAAATACTATTTCACTCCGTCAATTTAAAATCTATGGGTCTTCAAATAAAAAATTTTATGAATCGGACCAAATGAGATAATTCAATGGAAATTAGTGGTCAAATTCTTTGTTTAACATTAAATGTTTTTAGAAGTGTTCTGAATTTTTACTGTATTTGAAACTTAAATAAAGTTATAAATTAAATTTCCCGTAAAAACCACCACCGAAATTCTTTCCAACCCTCTTACAAAAACAACAGCATGGCTTTTACCCGTCAACACACACAGGCATATAATCACTCCTTACTGAGCAACAGGGACAGCTATAGAACAAATAAGTGTCAGCTCTTTTGGAACAGTTTAAAGAATATTAGCAGAATAAATTATTGAAGCTGAAACGCCTCAGGTAATATTTTTGACTTTAAGCGATAAGCTGTACCTAATCGTGGATTATTGTAAAAGGCAAACATATTATTTAATTTTTGTAAACAATTTGTAAAGCATTACAGCGTACGCATACAAAAATTAGCTAGTTACCACTTGATTAAGACGATACAAGCGATTACTTTACACTTTGTATATTCAATAAATGCTTATATTTAGATATTCTGATTTTTCAGGAACTTTTCATAAATAAAATGTTGATATTATTACAAAACTTTTATTAAGAATTAAAAAGAACTGACAATCTTTATGATGCTGATGTGAATAACATTAAGAATATAAAATATCTACCGTGTTGTAACGTTAATTCTGTTTTGTAAAAGAACGATATATACATCTTATTGGTGCGTTAATTAAGAACTCAAAAATAATTCTATCTTATTTCAGAAGTCACATTATGAATATTTAACTTCTCCTGGGGCAAATACTTTTTTCCTGCCTTTCCCTTAAAGATAAGTATCTGGAGTTTTTGAGAAACCCTATATTTTCATGCACATGCTGATATTTTTAATTTGCTCTTGAAACATAAGTTTACAGTTTTATTTATTTACTCTCCGCTTCTATCACAGTATATCATTAAATTCTATTGTTTCATTAACAATTGATAAGTTATAAAGAGGTTGAGGTATTTTGAATATTGGATGCTTTTTGCTATGTTTTGTAAAAAAAAGCACTTACCGTCTGGATTTGACTAAAACTACAAACTACAAAAGTAATTGTGTTATCATATATCATGTAGGTTGCATAAATATGTTCAAGAGACAAACAAAAGCATTGCTACTATATTTAAATATTAATACGCGCAAATCGTAACTTCTAGGAGAAATTAGACTAATGTGTACCCATATTTTTATTTCAATTTAAATATAAAAAATAAATAAAAATCATTATAAATGTCAAGTTTACATAAACAATTTGGTACTTTTTTTAATTAATATCATATGGATTTAATTTTAAATGTGAAATATTCAAAACATGAAGAAGGAGTCAAAATATCGTATTCAAACTGAGGTACGCGATAAATGAACTTTAGATAAAAGAACTACTTTAGATAAAAGAAAAATATTTCATGATTTTTTAATAATTTTCTTGGGAGCACTGTACNGAACTACTTTAGATAAAAGAAAAATATTTCATAATTTTTTAATAATTTTCTTGGGAGCACTGTACACAAAACAGAATATTATCATCATTTGATTGACATCATTCCTTCCACATTTAATCCTAAATGTGACTGGGTAACCTAAAAGGCTTTGCTGAAATGAAATGGAAACAACAGCCAACTAATAGTCTCTTGTACATGTTTTTAATGTAAGTACGAATAGGAGTTAAAGAAATATGATTTCAATTGAACATGTTCTTTATTTTCAGTTTTCCTAAGTCCGTAGAAAATTTAGTTTTTGGCGGCAGCTTTTTGTTTTTAATGCAAACACGTACGGTATGGAATGACTTAAGTTCACTTTACAAACTCGAAAAAACACTTCTTCAAGTTAATTGATCAGTGCCGTTTAGTGATAAATTGGTTCTACATCATGCACAAAAAAGTCTCAAAATATTAAAAAGTGTGTTGATCGATTTATTTGTTTTATTATTAACTTTTGTGTCGCATACATTTTATCAAATTTTTCATATTTATATGTGTGAAGATACCGCATTAGAATATCATTCATTAACTTTTATCTATAAGTAGGCGATTGTAACAAAAAAATAAAAATCCTAACAAAGTGCAAATAGGTAAATCACACTGAAAAGGTTTAATCCAATCATAATCAATTACTGTATTTTACTTTTTTAAGTCAGCTTATTTAAAATTTTTCATCACGAAATTTTGTTATCTTATCGGCAAAACCAAACCTGTGGTGCTTAAAAAACAGCATTTCTTGTATTTGATTTCAATTATTAAAATATTTTTTTGTCATATTTGCAATGCATTGAATATTTTGAACATTTTCAGTTTTAAAGTAGCTATTGTATCGACAACAACTATAGGTTAAATAATAACAAAAAATAAAATGAAAGTTTGAGATTTAAAAATGTGCATATATTCTGTTCTACATCTACCCTGTAGATCCGAATTTGTTTTTTTTATTTAATTTCATATGAACAAATTCGGTTCTAGAGAGGTTTGTGTGGTTCATTATTCAACATTAACGTTGCTCATAAAAATGTGACAAATAGAGATATATCTGCTCTATTTAAAACTCGATTAATTTTTCTTTAGTCGAAATGAATTAATATAACCGCATTGTCCTGATCTCAAAAATTAATAAGGTTATTGCTCCTCAATTCAAATAATTTGTGAGAATTCATATTTTATTTTCAATTAATTTTTATTTTCCTAAGCGGATTCCTAGATAAAATAGAAATGTAAGCCAAGACATTAGAATGTTTGACTAAATTACAAACTTATGGAAATTCAGTTATGTCCGACTAACTCCTTCTCCTGCCGTATTTTAATTATTTCATTTATACATTTTCACTGTTATAAAATTAAAAAAAAAAAAAAAAAATCATACAAAATGTGTATTACATTAAAAATGCATGTCCGGTGCCGAGATGGAACCCATTTTTAAAATAGGAATATATTGAATTTACATATAGAATATGAAATACACACATAAGTTGAACACTTATATAGAAATCGGATATATTTTCTTAAACGGACACCTTTCTGGCCGAATGCTAAACTGAACTTGTTTCGGAACCGAAGAACTGGTTATAGACCTAAGACTCAGGCATGGCTTTGAATCGACGCATTTATTCTTTTTTATCCTCTCCTCTTTTTTGACACTCAAAATTTTTCTGACGAACACGCATACGAATGTGTAATTATTTCTTTGGTATGGATTGAAATTATAGTGCACACAGCTGCCCCAAAGCCAATACTTCAGTCAAAATATTCTTCTTCTACACCTCTTTTAGACACTAAACAATTTTCCAATACGATATCCTGTACCCAGATAGAAATGAAACTTCACATATGTGCATATGAAGAGTGTTCCAACATGCTCAAATACGAAATTAATTTAACCGTCTTGATACCACTTATCAATTAGTCATCGTTTAGTTATCAAATATATATTATATTCTTAGTTTTCAAAAAATTATTAATGAAAAACAGAATAGTCAATAAACGAGATAGTTTAGTTTGAAATTAAAAAAAAAGTTAATTTAAAAACCTATAATTTGGCCAAATAAATGTACTGAAACTACTTTTGGATTTCATCAAATCATTTCCATTTTTCATAGTGAGCATATGTATACCTCCTAAGTAATAAATTTTGTATTTTAATTAAATTAACGAATTGAATTTCAGGATTGAAAACACTCAGCCTGTAGAGGTGTTCTGCAGGAACTCCTGTTTTTTGATCCATAATTGACCATGTTGAATAGACACATTGATCATATTAATGTGAACTTAATTATGAAATTTCGATCAAATTAAATTCACGATTGTGGATAAATTTGCTTAAAACTCTATTTTTGGACTACCTCTATTTTCGGTGTACCTCTGCTTTTCATCCAATCATACCGATATCGAGTACTAGGAGGCTTTGAGTACAAGGGTGTACTGTAGATACAGAAGATATTGGTGGGATCTTTACTGTATCCCAAGTTTCATCTAACATTTGATACAATATGGTTTTAAATTTAGTAAATCTATATATAAATAATAATGTTTATCAAAAACGGAATTGTTGGCTTTTCGCTTCGCTTCATTTACATTTTAAAATAATCAAATGTTTCTTTATAAATTAATATTTTGAAATTATTATCACATTTATTTATAAAGTTGATTAAGTTTATAGTATAATACAATTTTTTTTTGGATTGGTTTTTTCTATTTTGACACTTCCCCACAATGTTGGCAAAACACATGACAAAATTTAAAGTGCTATTAAGTACGAATTACACTACACACCAATTTACTGGATTTCAATAATTTTATATTATACTCGAAGAATACCAATACATACACTTATACCAAAACAGTATTAACAATAACAAATAGTGAATTAAATCCAATCAATGTATACATATTCATATAATTATTATGTTTTAACCCTTCAATTTTATTTTTTAGAGCTTGTGATCCTTGTAATATGAGGTCGTTTATTTATTGTGTCATATTTTGGTAGTCAAATAGGGATTTCTTATAATTAAAGTTATTTTATTTTCGTTCATCCAGCAAAATGTCCACCTTTTCCGTTCACTAGCGCATTGACGGTCTGATGAAGCCGAATATGTAGATGGTGATACTGTGTTCTGAGTACCCCTTTTTAGTTTTTTAGCTTAGATTTCACCGAGACTTTTAAAGACAATCGAATTTAAGGCTGTTCTATTTGGTGCCCTTAAGAATATATATTAATATATAAAANCAATTTAAGACTGTTCTATTTAGTGCCCTTAAGAATATATATTAATATATAAAAATTAATTATTGATTTGCTTTTTAAATAGTACGTTTGATTATTACTGCTCATTGCGTTAACTTCTTTCAAGTAATATGATTCAATAAGTCCACGATGCGAAGACAATTCGTGTTTATTCTGATCAGCACTCAGTCCCATATCAATAAAACGCGGTATTGGAATCCCCAGTTTTCAACAGCTTTCCACGGCATTTCTATGAGATGTAAACTTTGAACGGAGAAATAATTCGCCAGTGCACATTTTTAGAGAATTACTGTTTTCATTTGCATAATATAAACATCGGTATATAGCTGCCAAAATATATTTGATTTCAAACAAGTATCTTCACATATTCTTCCCAAGGTGATGGAACATACAAACTTCGAAAAGTATAATATGCCCATCATATAATTATAACAGCGAAATTATGTGTGATCTACTAAGAAGAATAAAGCTTGTAAACATAATTTCCCTGCAGTAACATTAATCCTTATATATTGGAAATGCAATGAATAACATAAGAAGTAACTGCACATCTTATTTTATTTAAGGTGTTATCAGTAATCATAATGAGATAGTAACTACGCCTACAACTACTACAAAATTAGGTCGACACTATGTTAAATTATTGGGAAACAATTTATCATATTGAGAAATAATTGATTGTAATATTAATTCGGTATTCTAATTCAGACACTGGTATTCCAAATTCGTCGCATAAAATAATATCCACGGAATAAGAAATATTCACGCTATTTAAAAATTATAACAATTAATAGAATTGATAAAAGATTACTTAATACTTGTCACCACTCTACCGAGAGATTATGTTTCGGAAAGACCTTTGAAAAATGTTGAATGTTGATGTGGAACAGTCAAAAAATTACATTTCATTGATGGTTTCGTTATACATTACTGGAATCCAAACTCTAAATATGTGCCTAAATACTGAAACGTAAACCAGTCCATCTATTTGAAAAATGAAGTCAGTCACTTTAGTACCAGATGCATAAATAAGGGGTGAGAAAGACGGATTTACTCTGAGTACCGATAAAGTTTTTTCATTCATTTGGGCATATATATTTTCTTCATCATATCACACGATGAATTGGTGGCTGGCATCGCTTTGAAACATAATTTCCACTGATCTTATAATATATAGGATAAATGGCTGCAATGGCGGATGGGGCGTATCTGGTGGAATAACGATTTTTTTATTTCAAATCAAAATTGGGTGAAGTTACAAAATGGAAAGGCGAAAACTGGGATGGGCAGACCAGAAGTTGCAGGACTTCTCAAAACTAGAGATACGCAACATGTACGAAACAACAAAAAATCGTGTTGAATGGACGCATAGAATTGCTGAGAACTGTCATAGGTTGTATTCCAACTAAACGTTTTATTCTTATATCCATGTTTACAGGGTGTGACAATGTTGATACACCGCAGCAGACCTCAGACGATATAATTGAGAGAACAGAAGAGTTTCAAAAATTAAGATGTGTATTTGAATACTAGTTACTTATATAAATTTACTACTCTCAGAATTTTTAAAATCTTTACTTTCAGACGAGCATCATCACGGGGTAAGATGGAAACAAGATCACAGGTACAATACCCTGCAGTTAGTTAATCTGGATGTGTATGCTATGTACCAAGGACCTGCCAGTCCATGCAGTCGATGCCGAAAAGTGTCCTAAAAAGCGAGTGCAACCTTAAGAAATTTCGATTGACGGAGCAGAAATTATACCAGTAAAATGGAAATGACAACAGTATAACATTAAAAAAATAATTTTTGTAATTATAACCAATTGTTTTCAAAACTGTGTTGAATGCAGAAATCGTAATAATACATAATTATGGAAAGTCTCACAGTTAATCTAATCGAGAAGGTATTTTTTCGCAGACAAATTCCCAATGGATTTCCAAGAAGTAACACAGCCATTGCTAAATTCCAATGAATAAAATACAAAAAAGGTGCAAAACTCGGAACACTGGAACTGAGAAACGGATGAATTTACCGACGACATGGTTCGAAAAACCATTCAATATAAAAATGGTGTATGTGATATCTTATACCCATGAAATATATTAATCAAAAAAAGTAGAAATATTTAATTTGTTTTTTCTTTATTGAATGGCTAAGTTCATATGGTATCAAAACCGGTAGTATTTTTTACTTAACCTTTAATTCACTTAACGGATTCACTTTTAAAAAGTAAAATAACGACTACTTACCAAATGAAATGAATAAATTTAAGATACATAATTCCATATTTAAAATCAGCTTACATTTCGTGCCACTTCTGGAACAAAATAAAATATTCTGAGTTGTACATAACAGCCCGGTAATTGTAATCAAATACAATAAAAAGTGAGTTTTAATTTTATTCATTAAGTAACATAATTAATTGACATAAGAGGCTCAATTTCGCCCATTAAGGTGGTCTGGGTATTCGTTCCTTTTAGGTACCAAATTATTTAAAGTTTATACGGCACTGATACAAACGTAATTGCATTCAATAAATGTTGAATATTGCATTTGAACGGGCATTAAATCCACCGGTGTTATCCTTACTGATTTAATATTTGCTTTTCTACATTATTTTGATATTATCATAATAGTCATTTGAAATTATAATAAGTTCGGGTAGACCATCTGCTTTTTAAATGCGTTTTGTTTAAATTCTTTCTTTGCTATTTATTATGCTGAAAAAATTTAATTGAGACCTAATAGCGGAGTGGACTGCTCAACTAAAATACNCCCTGAAAGTACCATCGACGCCAAGTGTTCCAACGCAATATGATGTTATATCGTTTTGGGTTATTGGCCTACCATTCTATAATTTGAAAAAATGAGATGCATAATTTCGCGTAAGTTGAAACTATTTATATTCAAAAATTAATTTCTGTTTTTATGAACGAATTTATATGAAATCATACAAAAATTAATAAAAGCACTGTAATCGAACCCCAATTTTTTTAATCCTCCAAGCATGGAAAGATTTTGCTATATGTTCCTAGTGTAATCTTAGGCCCGAAATGAGAAAAGTATTAGTTTTTAAAATTTTGTTTAAATTCTTTCTTTGCTATTTATTATGCTGAAGAAATTTAATTGAGACCTAATAGCGGAGTGGACTGCTCAACTAAAATACTCCCAACGATAGGCCATTCATGTCGAAATCTGTGGATAAAATAAAATAGTGAAGGGTCCCATATCTAATAGTACTTCGATTTGCGTTTTGTTTTAATTTTGTAATTTTATTTTTATAGTTTTATTTTTGTAATTTTATTATTTAATATTGTCTAAAGTAAAATAAGATATATAATTTAAAAATTAAGAAAACTGTACATATACTAATTTCAATAAAGAGTTTGATAATAAAAAAAAAAAAGAAGATTGATATTCGTGTTATCATAAGATATCATATCAGAATTTGCATTTAAATATATATAATCTATTGATTTGTTTACTTTTAAATCAAAGCCCAAAGTAAGCTTCTGAAAAGGAAAGAATGTAAATTAAATTAAACTATTAAGAATGATAAAAACGTTTATATTTAAATAATTAGTGACTGATCGCTATTATAAAATTGATTGTGATAGGCTATTGCGTCTATCGGTTCATATAAATTTTGATTTGCCTATCATCAATCCAACCAGTGGAGATGCCACAGCAGTTGATTTTAGAAAAGCTATAGGCATATGGGTGTAAGCCATAAATGCACAAGTAGCTTAGTTAATCCGTGGGACCCATAGCTTAAATAAAAATTTAAAGCTATAAAGTAATAAATGTAATTAAAATTTGCGAACAGCATATTTTAGTCTTAAACTGTGAGTGATACATATACAGTGGCGTGCAGAAATGGCTACATAATTCNGTCTTAAACTGTGAGTGATACATATACAGTGGCG
>JXOS01131730.1:0-15224 GCA_001015075.1 Cirrula hians
TTTTTTTTTTTTTTTTTTTTTTTTGAGATGTGTGGCAGTTGTCAGATGCGAATAGGCCAAATTGGCTTGCTACAATTCGTTTAAGAAGCACAATATTAAACACACGCGCAATGCTCATACGCACATACACATGCTGCGGCTGTGTATTGGCATTAATTTTTACTATAATATGTATTTTATGAGCACCGAAGATTATAAGCAAGCAAATAGAAAATCACATTAATAAAACGAATTTCTCCAAATTAAAATACATATAACATTAAACTTATAAACGGGTGAAGTTTAATTTCAGTCCAACGAGAGCAGCAAAGCATACTGTTACAACAACAAAACTGCACCTTAATGCCATAAAAAAGAAGCAAATACCAAAATAAGGTTAAATTGTTATTATTAATAAATGCAGGTAAACTTTTCAATTACATTTTTGCCCTTCGGACAGTGATTTCGCTGCCAACAGTGTGGCGAATGTTTTCAATTAAAATTAAACTTAATAAACGTGTAAATTCGAAAAAAGGCACTCCAACAGACTTTGTGTTCATTTCTTTAAAAGATATCACTCTCTGTATATGTTTATTTTATATACAAATTAATAAAAGAAACGCACTACGAACTGTTACAACAAAGCTTGCACCAGTTTAAGTGCTAGCTTTAGTGCAACGGCAGTGTTCATATTTCTGAATCAACTTAAAACGTTTAAACGTATTAACATTAATTAACATAATGCCTGTTATGCAAGCAATATGTCAACGTTAGTTTCATTATGGAAAACGAAAGTAGTCCGACACAACATGCCGATAGCTTACATTTAACAGAGCTGTTAACTAATTTTTAATTAACACGTTGATCGGAGTCATAAGTGGGGTTTGGGGTTTTTCCAAAACGGAAAACATATATAAAAGCCAATATAATGATTATTCTCACCACAGAGCTTCAGTTTTTCGTTTTTAAAATTAAGCTTTTAAAGCCAACAGCTCGACTAACGATATAAGAACTCACTTTATATTTAAATTAGCGCACACAAAGCCTTTTTTAAATAGACTCTTGTAGAAATGTTCGATAGTGTTCGACCTTATAATAATAAAGAATGTCTGAAGTTCCCCAAGCATGTTAGCTTGGGCCACTTCTGTTTGCATTGATCATTAACGATATACCGAGTCAATCAGCTCCAAACAAGTGTTAATATAATGAAAATTGAATATTAATAAGTGGTTGGACATGTTGTTTTTCCGCGGAGCGAATGTGCCGCTAACCTTATGTACACATGTTCGATCGAGAAAGGTAATTGAGATTCTGACTGTTTTCATATGTGAGAAGATCAAACTGTTCACCGTAGTCGAATGACTGAAAAGCAATAGAACCCAATATAGCAGTCTCCAGATTGGCTTTTAGTAACTTATAGTAATTCCTTAGACAGTCTTTTCCTTGATTCGAGCACTAACATTGTTTATGAAACTGTGACTCCTATATGGATACTAACTAAGCCTACATCAGTTATTCAACTATAACTCAACACGACGAAGATCACAGGTTTCTATAATGTGTGTATGAGAAATCCTCTTCGGGACAAACCTAGCAAGCACTTCAAGTTTGCTTGCAACGCCCTTGTTGCTCAACCATTGTCAAATGGTATATTTAAATTGGCTGCATCTGAATAGAATAACGGGTTTCGTTAGTAGACAACTTATGATTGATAACTTTTGTGGTGTATACTGGATGTATCAAAAACAAGCGCAGAGTGGTGAGTCCACTCGTAATATATATGACCTGAGCAATGTTGTTAGTGCACGTGAACCCTTTTTTTCGCTGCTACTTTTTTAGCAACATTTGTTAAAATCAATGGTATTAGCATCACTTTGGATGGAATTTGAAAACTTATAATTATTTATTGTTTTGGACTCGGGAAGGTAGATGCTGGTGGAATTGCATTCTTTTAACGAACTCGTGTAACTAGTCCTTTTTTGGGATAGTTTTCGAACACATATGTCTGAAAATTACGATCTCGTGCATATGTTACTATTTTTCAATTCAATTTCGTCTGAAATCAATCATCAAATCAAATTTGAATAGCTGTTTTCTTGTCTCATTATTGTTCGTCATAATGCACTCTCTAGCTTTGGTGCAATTTTGGTGTTCATTGTAAAGTGAATTGATGGTATCTCTAAATTTTATGTAAACATTTGTTGTAAGCATTTGATGTTTCGTTGTTGTATTATTTAATTCCCACTATCTCCCCAAAATTGGTACATCCAGTGTAATGACAACTTACTTTTGAAAATTTGAATTCTTTAAATTGACCAACAAACTCAAATTTGGGTGCAATATTTTCGGAAACGTCGGTTTTTTAAAATAAACATTTAATTAATTAACTTAGAAGAATTTGGAACTGTGCTAAGTTCCGCAAATTTACAATTTAAACACAAAACAACCACTATGTGTGTGGCCAAACTAATTAAAGCAAAACTTTCAATTGTCGCTGTGCAACTATGGATGCCTTGCGGAATAATATCACAGTGTCGTGTCCAATGTTCAAAGTATAGAAGATCCAGAGGACGACATAGGGATTTGTCCACCTTCTTAATTAACTCCTCTACAGCCCATTGCAGACTGTGTGTAAAGACCGCTACAACTCTTTTGATATGATGAAGTATGTCGATATGCGACTATTACCCCAATCCAGACAGCTCTGTTCTCAAGAGTCTCTTGAGTAAACCCATAGCGATACCGAGCAAAAGCTAGAGCAGTTAAGCAACTGCTGTTACGTAGAAAGCACGAATTCACGGATGGCCAAAAACTCAAATATATGACCCAAGAATTCATTAACGCAGCTTTTCCCTGCAAATTAAAATAAATTAATTTATTAGAGTTAGAGACAACGTCGGTTCAACCATATAACCGGACGGAGCTGCCCATTGCCCTTAAACCGCTTAATTCCAGCATATCTCCCGGTTTTGGCGGCCACCAAGCAGAACTCGCAAAGTCTCTCCAACATTACCTACACGATCATATCCATTTTTTTGTGTGAAAAACTGAAGTCGTATTAGGGAATATATTTGTCTAACCGAAATTAACAAATAAACGATGAATGTCCAGGGAGGAGCTGCCCTGACGAAATTATTTTATGCCCGAAGGAGGTTTAGACGAGTTGACTGTATATTCTGATAAGAGGGAAATGGTAAAAGCATTGAACTGAGCAGGTGTTATACGACACCACAGTGACAGGTAATTTCAAATGACGCCGTGCATCAAGGAATACATGTGGGCACAATTGGTATGCTTAGGCCAAGTACTCTAATGACTTGAAATTGCTCTCATACAGTTTTATACGATTCAACTTTTTGTTTACGTCTAAAAAATTTTACTTTTTATATAGTCACAAATGGTTTTTAATATTTCTCGAATACTTGAAGTTTATGGCTCTATTATATTTTAATTATTTAGTCATTTAGATGGAGTTCCAAAAAATTGCATGTGAAACGATGTTACACTTGCCATGTATAACATCATGAAGTATAAAAAAGGTTACTCCTTTGTAGATAGTTTTTTCAACATTTAATATAAGTACTGCTTGGATTCTTAACAGTTTGAATTTCTTGTTCCACAGCTCAGCTTTCGAAATATGCAGCCGTCTGTTGTTTTGATAATACTATCAGCTGCGTGCGTTTGTATAGGAGTTGCTCAATCAGCTAAAATAACTTCTGCACAAAATTCGGACGCATTAGCTGCAACAGAATCCATGAAAAGTGATGAGCCAATTGTAAGTTCACTTACTGACGCTGACACTGCTGATGAAGAAGATGATATAGATGTAGAGGATGAAGAGGAAGTGAATGTGAATGTAAACAGCGTCAAAGAAAGTCAGGTCAAAACTGCAGTTCAAGCTGCCGAGCCAACGTCATTAAGTGTTTGGGGCATTGTAAGTGATCTGTGGAATTGGTTGAAGACTGACATATCCGAAACCTTTTTACAAAACGGCAGTTCAGCACCAGCAGCCGGTAAGTTATTTGAAACTTATTAATAAATACTACAGAAGTACTATAAAATTACGGCTTTTATGTAATACAACGTATTTGAAACATGACTCGTAAAACCCGTAGGTTTTTTGTCATAAAATATGGGTAATGCTTTTCTATAACTTAACTTTTTTTTAAAATGCTTTTCAACTTTTGCTAAAAATCATTTTGAATGGCCATTAAGGACATATTATGGAAATTTTGCACTAGAAACATGAATTATTTTTATTGGCTGTTCCACGGTGGCTAAGGAGTGTGTATTGCCACTATTAACAATAAAACCTATTGCAATCTGGAAATTTACATGTTGCCGTTATAAACAAAACGAAATTGTTCACTTCGCACAGTGACTTACCATACAATTTTAGCAGTCTTAGTCTACGAGTATTATGTGTTTGTGCTTAGCATGTTATAGAAATATGTAAAAAATAATTTTCTCAGTCATGAGCATTCGTATGAATTACCAAATTTTACTAACTTTTCAATTTCTCAATATCATCCGATTACTAAAATATTGTCGCCATTTGTTGGTTTTACAGGTTAATCTGTATAAATCCCTTCATTTTGACGATATTGGTGAGCTTGCGGTATCTCTGAAATAACTTAAATTATTATTAATATTACTTTCGAAATTCCAGCGATGTATGAGTTTTGTGATGATAACAACCTAAAGTTTTTCGAAAACCCTTATTTTTATCAGGTGGTTGTCGCAGAGATAAACAGAAAATATCAGTCGATTACGCTGGATTAATATGCATGTATCCCTCTTTTGCGGCTGCGTTTGCATTTAAGGCGATCACAGTCAGCATGACGTTTATGGGTGATACGAATATCTACATAATTACTTGATTTCAGTGGTCAGCATGAGTATTTGTACCTAATTTGAGGCAATTTCAACCACAAAGATGTATTGGAGCTACCTGAATCATAGGTCAAGCGTGAATCAAGTGAGATCTACCTTTATCTACTAAGTCTGGTACCGAGCTTGGTAAACCTAGTTCAAAGTCTTTACTCTACAATCTGTAGCCAGCCGGATAGATACGGATAGACAAAAAGCTGTACGAACCTTTGAACACAGCTGATCATATCAATATGTATATATATAGGCCATCAATCACTAGTTCTGCCGTCATGTATAAAAAGAAAAATTGATAAAGTGATGTCCAGCTATGTACAGGTTAACTCAAGTAAATTTTAAAGAAGAGTAACGAAATTAGTTTTCTGAGCAATAGGGATACGATACGCAATGACCCTAATTTGTCAATCATTTCAGGTACCGCCCAGAAATGTTTTTATAAAACTGCAGGAACCTGACATAGAGCCTGTATCATGAAATTAGTTATATTTGAGACTTCCTGTTCATTTTACGTTCAATAATTTTGAATATGCACACAACACAACTAAATGTAACGTGAGTTTAGAATCTTCCCTGCCAGAGTTTTTCGATACAAAATACAAGGTGACCACCTTCTCCATGAGACTAAACAACATGGATACAATCACTTGTGCTGCAGTTAATTGAACATAATAGAACTATTAACTATTAAGTCAAATTAACTGTTCACTCATTTTACTTTTTTTTTAAGAGAGCTTATCAAAGAGAATTTCATTTTGTGGCGCATTCAGTGCCATCCACAAAAAATTAAATTATCTAGTGTGTAACAGTTTCGCTTTCTGTGGTTGCAATTATGTACTTTATTGTTTTGCATTAATTCGTATGTTCATTATTTCACAAACCCGATAATCGTATAAATGACATGGGATTATAAATTTTATATTTTATGTTATTTTATAAAAAAAAGGGAACTTAAAAGAAAATTCACGTTGTGCTTACGGCAACCATAAAATGTCACCCAAGTAAATCAGCAACAAACAGATGACAAATCAAAACATGTAAAGCTGTATAAAAGTGCGACAATAAATTGGTGATTAATATATATATTATGATATTTTGTCTAAAATTTCGAGTGACACTTTATCAGTGAATCTGCCTCCAGAGCGTGATATGTCATGCGTCAACCAGCGATGTGCACATGATTGGTCCAAATAAGCAACACAGTCTTCATATACGTTGCAGAAGAGCAGAAAATGGGTCCAGCAGTAAATCAGACGAAGACAGTGATTTGTGTATGTCAACGTGCATTGGTCGTTGTAATGGACAACTTTAAGTTTGATGTCGCAGCCCTTAGCTTCAACCTAAAAATGAACCACATCGGACTGGAACGGGAACGAAGGATGCATGCAGGTGTTACAACGGGGTCGTTTTAATAACGCAGGAAACGATAAAGTAAAACCAGCCAGACCTGCTATTGAAGGATGGAATGCTTTTGAAAGGAAAACCCTACTTTACAAAGGGAAAGCCTACGGAATAACCAGTGATTTTGGCGAACGGCGTATCAGGTGGAATGACAAGCTATACAAAAAACATGAACAAAACGAATTAAAATACAGTTGCTCCGTTTGCAAACTCATATCGCTCCTATGGTTGCGGAAAACTCATCTTGTAGGTGGTAATCACAAAATCGAAAGTCCGAAAATGTAATGGTCGAACCATGCTCTACGAGACGGCTTAACGCTAGAAATACGCAGATTGCTTTAAAATGTAATTGATGTTTACAACTGTAATGCAATATCGAACTTCGAGATTTCATTTTGTTGTTTTTGTTTTTGTTTGTGCTTCAGTTGATCACAGCGCAAAACATAATTTTATTTGAGTTTCACATTTTGAAAGTGTTTGTACACCAACCAAATATATCTCATGTATAATTCATGCCAGTTATAATTCCATATTACATTACAATTGCATATATTCGACTTAGTAGCATGATAATTGATTATAATTACTAAATAAAAATATTTTGTGCTATGCTGTGTTCGCTCTTGCAGAACATAAGTACCTATGAATCAGGAATTGACTGAAGGTGTAAACGCGAAAAACAACAAGTAAAAATGATATACTCGGCTTAGTCCGATAGGATAATATACGTCGCTTCCATATTGTTTAAAACAGAAAAATCAAATAATTCAATAGTTGATTTCCATAACAAACCCCTTTTCATAGCTTTTATTGGTTTATTGTATATTTATTTCAACTGAATAGTGACATTTCGTTGAATTCAATTGGCGCTTGTTGTTAATTTACCTTAAATTTCTCGCTGCGGACCGTTGTACTGGAAGTACCTCCGATTTTCATCCAATTATGTGCAATTTTGGGACAATCATCATTTATCTTTGTCCACTCAACAATGAAATTTTCATTAAAGTTTGTCGGTAATTGTGCTTAAACCTCTCTTTTTGTACCAATTAGGAGTGACTCTGTGTAAATTAGTCTTATCCAGAGATAGTGTTCGTAGACCTAACATAATATTTATCTATATGATCAGCATTACCTCATTAATAGATCTAGCCATGTCCGTCCGTAAGCAAGAACTAGATTGAATGACTAAAAAATCCCATGTTCCGTTTTTCCAAAATAGATATGGTTGGATAAAAAGATATATCCAGTACAGCTTTCTGGTGCAAATACAGGGTCTTAAGCAAAATCATCCACAATCACTAAATATAATTATATTTATCCACATGTGGTCCAAAGAGAGGATTTTATGCAAAATTAGCCAAAAAAGTTAATTAAATTCAATGAAATTTAATTATTGAATGAACATAAATATGAATAATTCGCGTACAAAGATATGGTTGTATGAAAATCAAAGGTACATCCAGAACATCCATTCGGTTCGAATTATGGGTTTTAATCAGGAAAACCATTTACATGAATTAAATTCAAATACAATTGATAATTGCGTGGACATGTAGATGATGGATGTGTTTATGAAAACTGACTATTACTGGATGAAAACCAGTGACAATGAATGAAATGATATTTAATTTTTGACTTCACACTAATGTTTTCTATGCGTCTCGGTATGATTGGTGAAGGGTCTGAGGTACGCTAATATGGATACCGTGTTCAAAAAGTAAAATAATGGTTTAATTAAAACTTCCTTGCGAACGATTCGAGAGCAAACTGTTTTCTTTTTATGTTGGTAATGCTGTTAGTAACATTTGTGCCAAAGTTTATTTGAATGTCATAATGATTTGGCGATTTTGACAATGTCTGATTTTGCTGAGCAAAGAAATCTCATTACATTTTGTTTGCGGAAAGAAATTTCAGTTGAGGAATCGTGCAGAAGGCTGTTGATGACCTGGAACGCTCAAGAGGCCCATCAATGTCAACTGATGAGCAACACGTAAGGAAAATCAAGGAATTGTTGCTCGCAAATCAGCAATTGCCAATTAGAGACCTTGTTGATATAGTTGCTGTTCAATTGGATCAGTTTAAACAATTTTGAAGGATCATTTGGGCCTTAGTCGTCCAGTCGCGTTAGGTTCCACAAAACTCAATTTCCTCGAAAAAGAGCGACGCGTTAAAGTTTGGAAGAGATGATACTGACTATCAGGACGTTGACGAATGCATTATTATGGAAGATGAGAATTGGGTCTTTACTATTGAACTGGAGACAAAAGACGAATCGAGTAAATATCGTTCTAAAGGCCAGGCAAAACTAAAAAAAAATCTCGCAAAGTAGTTAAAAAATCAAGGTTATGTTGACCGGTTTCTTCGACTAACCTGGTGTTGTGCATTTTGAGTTCCTTCCGCACAGCCAAACTGCCAACAAAGAAAATTATTTGAGTGTTATGCGTCGTTTGTGTGAAGCTATTCGCAAGAAGAGGCGAGAATTATGAAAATACAACTCCTGGCTTTAGTATCACGATAATGTACCGTCTTACATGGCATTGATAATTCCTGAGTGTGTCGTCAAAAATTCCACTCATATCGTTCTGCAGCCGCCTTATTCACCTGACTTAAATGCATGTGACTTTTGGCTATTTTCCAAGCCCAAAAGACCGTTCCAGGGACACCGCTTTGAATCTATTGAAGAGATTCAACATGAATCGCTGCGTGCTTTGAATGCTATTCCGGGAAGTGACTTTTTGGCATGCTTTGAGGAATAGAGAAAAAAAAATTTGCATAAGTGCATTCTATCAGAGGGAAAAACCTTTGAAGGGGATGAAAAAGATTTGGATGAATAAATAAAGATATTTTATTTTATAACAAAATTCATCTCACTTTTTTAGCACATTAATCCATCTTAATTGATAAAAAATAATATATTGAACTGAACTGCAAGCAAATGAAAAGATATTCATTTGATTCACAAAAAAAAAACGTACGTTAGATATAAACTATGCCTCTCTCACGACAATCAATCCATATTCCCAATAACCAATTGTGATGTGTAATTCAAAATGAACAGGAAGCGACAAGAATATGGAAATTAACACATCAAGTGGTTTTTTTTTTTTATAAAACCATCAATATACTTGACTGTTTTTATATTTACAAAACGCATGCAAGCACTTGATGTTGTAGAAGTTGAAAAATTATTATGTTACCTGGATAACCAAATTAATATTTTTCATTTCAGAAGGACGTACGTTCGGTAAAATTCGTCGCTTGCAGATGGCACTCATTCCCATAATATTCAAATTTGGCGTGCTCTCGGCTATGGTTGCTTTTCTTGTAGTGCTGGGCATGAAATCCTTGTTTTTGCTGAAAGTGCTGGTGCTCATGAATGCAGCGGTAATATTGGGTAAATTCTTGACTTTCAAAAGTAATTTTGGTCACTGGGAAAATTCAGCGCCACAGGCTTACAATAGTTGGAATCCACATGTGCATCATGAATGGTCAGCTGCCCCTTTAGGGCACATTTCACCACATAAGGAAATTCATTTGCACATCCATGGTGGCCAGGTACAACCGCAAGTTTCAGGCTACTCTTCCTATGGTACAGGCGTTCAAAATGGCTGGGAAAGCAGAAACGATCCATACTTTGCATACGAGCCAACTGCAGTTACCAGCGAAACAAATGCTCAAACAGAATTTAACAAACCTGCCACAATTCAAATTGTACCGAACAATTATCCAACAAACCATTTGACGTATTGAAATATATTTCAAGTCAACCAAAAAAACATAGAAGTAAACTTATTATAATGTAAATCATATTTAAATCTTTAGTTAGTTTAATATTGTAAAGAGTCTTTATCATATTTATTTAATTAAGTTTATTGGAAAGTAAAATGAAAAAGTAAATAAAAACACAATCAACTGAAATGATCAACTGGGATACAATTCTAAATTCTAATTTCCACTACAAAGAAATTTAAGAATGTAATACAAATCGGTAGAGTTTCATATCCATGTAAAACTACCGATACTTACAATCAACATTTATTCAAATAAAGAATCTTGTTTTTGGATTCAAAATTTCGCAATAATCATACATCAGCAAGTTACATCTTTACAAACAACAATACAAGCTAATGCCAAATGAAGAACAGAAAGATGTAGCAGTCAGTTAAAACCGACTACATCGTTCCTATATGTCCTTTATTATAAAAGTATAAAAATAGTACTGCCATACACAGTCTTTGCATCTTCCATTGTAACAACTGGCCATAATACGCATTTTAATATGGTAATACGCCTTTGAGAGGAACCTAAAATTATAAACTGACTTAGCTCAAATTGTAGAATGTGAAGGCAATACCGTAATAACGCCAAATTTCCCTGGTTCCCTAGATTGTATGAAATTGGAAGTAAACCTTCGATTGGCCGATTTTGATCATATTGTGGAAAATTATAGCAATAGCCCAAAAGTGTTTCCATTCATAATTTCAGTTTTCAGATTTTGGTGTAATTTTTCAATGCAATGCAAATGCTTCCATACCATATTTCAGTACTATGCGATCAAACTGCTCCATCCCTTATATATAAATATATATTTAAGTTTATATAATTTCGTACATGAGAAGAAGAAATATGATCGAAGGGAAAACATGTTTTCTTTCATAGAATACTCATATCAGCCATGCATACGAACATAAACAGCTGGAGAATCGATTTTTTTAAAGATTGCAGTGTACGCATTTCTCCACAATAATATCATTTTTATTGCACCGTCGTAACGAAAACGCAATTTCCACTTTAATTACAGTCGAAAATTGTGATCCGAACTATTGCAGTTAATACTATAGTTAGAATTCACAAAATGTTGCAGCAACCCCAAACTTTGAATTGAATACTTTTATGGCAATAACTCAAAAATATTTTTATACCAAATTTCAGTAGAATAAGATTAAAGACTTGGCTATTATGCTAATTTTGTCGAAATCAGCAGTAAACTTTCTATGGGAGGTGCCTGAAGCTATGAACCAATTTTGCTGAAATTTTACAATGCCGCGGAAAAGAACTAGTTGTCAATTTCAGTAGAAGGTAATGCAGCGTCTAGCTATTTTTCTTATTTCCGTGAAATCGGTAGTAAACGTTGTATGACAGCTACCCGAAGTAATTGACTGATTTGGCGCATTCGTGACCATGATCTGACTTTTTACAAAATATATTCAAAAACTGAATTGTATTACTCTAGTCCCAAAATTACTGGAGTTATCGTGCTAGCGGACAGACAGACCTAGGTATTTATTTTTCGAAATTGTTTTCGTACAATTCCATTTAACATCAGCTTTAATATGGAATGAAAATAGAGCATTTTCTATATATTTTTTTTTTCTATTTCCGTTAAGAAAAAACGAAGCACAAGCAGGTCAAAAGTCACATGATGTGTAGGGTGATGAAGCCTCGAAGTCGAACCACGTTCAAGTCGGCCAAGTGAAGTTGCTTTTGACGATATCAAGGCTTTAATTGAAGCACATCCTCATTTTACTGTGCGTTAGATTGGAGAGAAGTTAGATATACCCAAATCAACAGTGGATTATCATATAAGTCGTCTGGATCTCGTGGATGGTTTTAAATAACGTCAATCGAAACCGACAATAATTCAAACATGATGAACTGCCACAAACCACTTCAATTAAACTATCATAAAAAGAATATTTCAATGTTAGTTTGGTTGGATTGGAAAGAATATTTTTGCTCCCACGCAACCAAACTATCAATTCAGATGTCAACTGTCAACAACTACATAAATTCAATGCAGCAATCAACAAAAAAAGTGCAGAATTTCTAAATTGCAAATGTGCAATTTTTCATTAAACACATCTTTAAACGCTCGCCATAAGTTATTGGAGTTTGGTTAAGGAGTGATTTTGTATTCACCTGACTTTGTACCATCAGATTATAATTTATTTCGATGTTCCCAGAAATCATTAGTAGATAAAACTTTTAATTATGAAGAAACTTGCCTTGAAATTGCATTCTGAAGAACACGATATAATTTTTGTACTCTCAGGTACTTGACTAGGGGAATTTTGGGTTTGTGCAATGTAAAATCGGTGAATAACTTCGGGTATCTCCCATAGAACATTTACTCCGGATTTGACGGGAATAAGCATAAATGGCAAAGCAAGCAAAGCAATTTTTTATTGCCATAACATTGAACAATTTGAGCGAAATCGGTCAATAACTTCCCATAGAACGTTCACTACACATTTCACGGAAATTCGCGTAAAAGTGCTTTATTTCATTGTACCGGTATATAGTATTTTTCCGCTATAATGTTGTACGGTTTGAGCAAAATTGGCTTTAACATGGTATATCTGCCATAGAATTTTTACTACCGATTTTGCAGAAGTTTTCTTGTATACCAGGTAGTTCAGCGCAGTCTAATGAAATTATCATTTAGACGTTTTTACGTTATTGCCATGTTATTCTATGATATGAAACGAAATTAGTCTATAATTTTGGATACTTCGCAAAAACGTTTTATCCCCGATTTTACTTATATGAATATATACCAGTTCTCTAATCAGCATTTACTGAAATTGTACATTCTCGTAATATTTTGATGCGTTTATGAATTTAATGACTCATGGGTATAATGAAGCCGGTATTGACCAACCATTACAGCAATCTTGTTCAATTTTTCTTTGTTTCGGACACTCATACGTTAAACTCTCCGTATTAATACTAAATACAAAATAATAATTAAATATAACAAAAAAAATATTTTTTAATATTAAGTCCGTTGTCGAAGTCGCAAATTGAATAGTCGCCTTCAGACTGCCTTAAACTTAAATATGTCTAAAGTGAATATTTTATATAAAGAAAAAAATTGTATTTAGAAAAACATCTTGTTTTGTAGTTATGTGAGACAACTAAACAAATATTGAACAAAGCCCCCGATTGTAAATTTTAAAACACCGTATAATCTCTTTTAATTAAAAATTCATTTTAGGGGATACATTGTGCTGTTAGCCGATGATGCCAGGATTAGAATAAAGTTTAGGTAAAAATACACTTTAATTCAATAAAGACAAGTTTTAATTTAACGAGTACTCCAAGCCTAACAATTATAACAGTTTTGGTTGTGTTGTGTAGTGAATTGAGTATTATTTTTTCTTTGCACAATGTGTTTTTGTTCATGGAGGGGGAGATTTGTACTGGAAGTATACTCGATATTGGTAGGATCTTAATTAAATTCCAAATGCGATCAAACATTTTTGCATTGAATATATGTTCCATAGAATGGTGATGCGGATCAAATCGATATGCATTTTGGGAGGTCAACGATCACTCGTCGGGTCATCATTTAAAATATAAACATGTAAAAAATAGAATAAATGTGTGTAATTTGACCCATTTTCATGGAAAACATTCAATCGGATTTCACCTTCAATGTGCAAAATATTTATTTCAACGCAATATACATGGCAACTTATTGGCGTTGACACATATGTAACAGCAGGCGAAATTCCGATCATAGATTTATAACGGATTGGCGTTCTAATTTCCAAATTAGCTGTCCAAATTCAAACCCATAAGTTTTGCATTCGTGCTGAGTCAAACTTGCGTTTCGTCCGAATACTGGCGGATATTGTATTGGACCAAATCCATCTTTATACGAAGAACTCTATGCAGTAATGGAGAAGGACTTTACAGACCAGGAACAGTGTGATCCACTGCCTTACATTCTGAAGCACGAGCAGAAGAGAAGCGTCTGTTCAGGCTCAAAACCAAGAGTTCAAGAAGGGATAGTGGATTGTACAACTGGTGCATTGTAAAAAAATAACACTTCGGCATTATTTCAAAAGGTTGAAACGTATGACTGAATGGTGTGATTTAAAATATATATATGTCAAAACTATAGAAAAAATATTGATCAAATTATTTGTAGTTTCGTATTTAAATTGTTTGTAGTTTGTCTTTATTTTATTTGTTTCGGGGGTTAACTAACATGTGCCGTATTGGTCCGTGAGCTTCTTACGACTTTTCCATTAGAAAAGACTTTACTTATTAGAAAATATCGGCAATTCCCAATTCCGAAAAGTGAAGACAGTAACGAATTTAAGTGATCTTGGAACTGCTGTTTAATATTCATTTATTAATTTTAAAACTTTTTCGTTAAAACTCATTATTATGCAGATATTGACACTTAGCTTTCAATCAATTTCAAAAGGATAAGCCAGCACATGTTCTGCCATTTTTGGTAGAAACTGTTACAAAGAATTTAATTTCCTAAATTTTTTCGAATTCAAATTTAAAATTCTTGAACGTTGTTCCAAATTAATTAGTTTAATTTTTTTTTAAAGCATAAGATTAACTGGTAAACTTATTTAAAAAATAATAATTCAAAAAAAGTATTGCATATTTTTCGGCTCAAAAAAATTAGCGTACGTGAACTAATAGTTCAAGCAAAATTTTCTTCAGGGAGAACCAATTATATTCATACGAAACGGCAAGCTTTTCGTCATGTTATATGCAATAAAGTCCCTTAGTTATGCTATATATCATACATAGCATGTCCGTAAGTGCTATATAAGGAACATCTTTTTGGTATGAAGTCAAAACCAAAAAAAGGAATTTTTCAACTTCGTGTGAAAAGACCATCTGACATTTTGAATTGAAGCGTAATAAAAATGTGTCCATAATTATTATACGAAATTTACAAATGCTCCAGACTATAAGTATTTTTTGAAAATAATATTGGAAATNACAAATGCTCCAGACTATAAGTATTTTTTGAAAATAATATTGGAAATATATTTTTCAAAATATAAAATCGAGTTGTAGGTGAAGTTGTGCGAATATGAATTGCAACAAGAAATTTGCTTCACTGTTTAAATAAAAGATTAATTAAATCTGTTTGCTTCAAATTTGATAGTGTACATTTTAATATAATTGAGTAACCAAAAATT
>JXOS01131932.1:0-10216 GCA_001015075.1 Cirrula hians
TAAAATATTGTAAAATTTCAAATTTCCGAGTATTACATTACTTTAATATCAAAGTCTTAGTACTGTGCTCTTTAAGGAAATTATGAAATAAACGGAATATAGTATTTACCAGCAGTTAAGGCGTTACATCCATTACGATGAATGATGATGTTTCAGCGTGCCAAAAGCGTAAATTATAAAGATTCTAAATAATGTCATTACTCAAAGAACAATGAAGCAAAATATGTGGTACATAAAATACTTCCGTAAATACCGTAATACCGTATAATACCGTAAACTGTGATAAAAAGCCCCATAAAGTTTCAGCACGGCAGGAAGTATAACAGCTTGCCATTACATACTCATGAATTTCTAGGAAACTCGTAGACTCTCCGATATATTCCGATAAATTTTACAATAGAGACGTTGTAAAAATGTGTGCTATATCTATTAATGTATGTTTTGAAACCAGATAGTGGCTGTGGTCCAGCTTATTTCTCGTTTTGATGGAATTTTTATTAAGCCTATTGCTCTTAGTGTAACAAATGTCAAGAGAATCAAGTATAGCAAATGTAAAGATAACTTAATTCAGTGTCTTGGTGAGCGTCCATGTTGGATTATAAGAATGACATATGCTAAAACAAGCTTTAAATGTTTTTCAGGATCATATCATTGATATTCCAACTTAAAATTGTGACAGGAGGTACAATTTTAACGGACAAGTTAAATATGAAGTCGGCTAGCTCAGATAAATACCTATAGAATTGCCATACGCGCAACTGTGTGAGGAGTCTGAACTAATGATACAGATATATCATCAGAATCCGGTAGTGGCAGAGTTGGATACGACCGCTTGCGTGGACGAAACATCAACAAATAAATTGCTAATGAGCGATTCTCGTAAGATTCATGATGCTAAGGCTTCAATTTTCGAAACTTTTTTGAGCGCCAAACATATACTCCAGGTTCGAATACGCCTCAACGCAGCTGAGAGTTAAGGCAGCTATGACTTTGAGCAATGAATATTGAAAAATACGAAGTCCTTTATGTGGCTTTATGGTCGCGACTGTTCCTCTGAGGTGTACCTTAATAATTCATGAGCGGAACAGTTACAAGGCATGCGCGTTCTTATTGTGCAGATGGGCTTCGCATTGTTTAACCCAGGCCACCAGTGTAAGTGCTTCTTGTGCACAATCGCAGATGTGCCTTCATGATTCCTGAGCTGAACAATAACAACGCATATGCGTTAGTTTGCGCATATAGGGTCGATATAGTTCATCCAAATACTCCAGGACAAGTGTTACTTTTGGAAGAACCAACACTGCGCCAAGAGATCACTATTCTATTAAAATTTGGGTGTGCTTTCAAACTGTGTTCAGTCATGAGCAGGCGTTGCTTCTGTCGAGTTTTATAGTTGACACATTTAGTTTCAGTTCTGTTTCTTTTGATAGTTGAATAGTTAATAATAGAATAGCAAAATCTTTCGTTAAATATTTAATTGAATTTCATTTGAAGCTTTATTAAATTAATTTTATAAAATTAAATTTTTACGTGTACTTGGTTTGACATTCGCCGTTAATCCACTTCTGTCTCTAATCAGCTGATATACGACAACCTAATTCGCCGGAATAAAGATATTTGCCAATTAAAAGCGTACGCGTCTCAGAATAGCATTTGAGATTCAGTTACAATGCCGCAGGCATATCACGCCCGGAAGCGTCATATGATGATGACAAGCGGCATATTTACATTGTTGTTGGTATTTATATGGCTAGGCAGCTCAGTTATACCCTTCGATCGATTTCAATATATGTCCGCAAACGAGCATACGCTGCAGCAGGTGCACGTAGTAATGCGACATGGTCCACGGACCCCAGTCGATTCTTATCCTAATGACCCATATCGGAATGAGACGTTCTTCCCATTCGGCAGAGGCCAGCTCACGCACAAGGGCAAGCGCGAGAGCTACAATGCAGGCATATTTCTGCGTAAGCGCTACGAGAAATTCTTGAATAAACAGTACACGACCGATATTCTGCATGCACAGTCGACGGGTGTGACTCGCACGCAGATGACACTGCAATTGGTTTTGGCTAGCTGGTTTGCGCCGAGGGGCACAATTGCGGAGTGGTATCACAAGCTTAATTGGCAGCCAATACCTATTGTGTATCAACCATTGGAAGAGGACAGTTTGCTGCTAATACGCAAACCTTGTCCACGTTACTTTGAAGCCCTCAAAGAGGTATACAACTTGCCCGAGGTACAGGCTGAAATTGATCCCTACCGAAGCATGTTTGCAGATTTGGAGAAACACACTGGTATGCCTATCAAAGATCCTGATGACGTGCAAGCGCTGTACTTTACACTTTTGACGGAGAGTCAAATTGGCTACCAGCTGCCAGAATGGACGCGCCCATACTTCCCTGACAAGATGCAATTTCTCACCGAGCAGGCATACATATACAATGTCTACACGCCGGAAATGCAAAAGATGAAAGCTGGTCCTTTTCTTGATCATATGTTTACAAAAATGCTGGCAAAACGTTATCAGATCAATGACCCGGAACAACACAAAATATACCTTTATGTGGGGCATGATGCCACATTGGTTAATATAATGCATTCGCTGCATTTGTGGGAACGCCAAATGCCAAATTACCTGGCCATGGTAATATTCGAGCTGCACAAGAACCCACTGACTGACGAGTATTTCGTTGAAATTTATTTTCGCAGCAAGAACGGAGCTCCATTGCAGCAATTAACTCTACCGGATTGCCAACAACAATGCTTGCTGGATACAATGCTCAACAAGACAAAGCACCTGACATCCACTTATGTGCACGATTGTAAACCAAAGGATGAGCTCTTTAAACCACCCTTACCCAAGGCGCCATAAACAAGAGCATATACCAGAAAGGAATTGTTAGAAGCGGGGCAATAATTTTTAACCCAAACCAAGTACACAACAAAGAGACTAAGAAATATATAAAGAAATACTCAGCTGAAATTTCCATGTTTTCCAAGTACTTTAAACGTTTAATCTGTCAAGACATGCAGCTGCCTGTACCTGTTAAGAATACGCCTTCGGTAAGGACATTCTTACTGCCGAGAAAATTTTTAAATGAATAATTGGATTGAAGATGTTTTGCTGTTATAAATGTTAATCCAGCTATCTATTATATATATATTCCTTTTTTTTTATTAGTTTTATTACTATTATGAATTATATTACTAACCCAAAATTTTTAAGCAAGAATTGTTATTTTTTTAATTACCATGAACTGTGTTCTCAACTTGGATCCAATATTTTCGAAGATTTCTTAGATAAACATAGCAGAGTGATCGATGGTCCGAATTAATAAATCGGGAAGGATCGTAGAGTGTTGAGCATGGATTCGCATAAACTTACTTACTTTCACCATATACCCCAGCAGGGAATCAGTATTTTTAAAGTATACAATAGTTCCAACACAATCATATATATTGGGACTTAAAAATCAACAAATCAAGATTGATGCAATAGTCAGTCAAAAGCAAAACCGCCAAAATTTTGAACTTTTGTGCCGAATAATGTGTTTTAGAGGGGAGTTATGCATCATTACTTGAATATGAAGAAAAAAGTTTCCGAAAGTTATCGTATCTTTGTGGATGATTTTAGTGACCCTGTTCTAGCTTTATGAACATGTCAGAAGTGGCTGGCACAGTTTAAAAGTGGCAATTCGGACGATGAAGTACGACCCAGAGCGCCATAGAAGCTTCACGATGAACAATTAGAAGTAAGGCTCGATGAACATCCATCACAAACGCAAGAGTAACTCGGATCGTTGGAATCACTCAGCTTGCCATTTTCATCATTTAGAAGCAATGGGATGGTATGAATCGAAACCAAAATACGTCGAACGTAAATTTTTCACATGCGATTTACTTCTACAATGGCAAAAACGAAAGGGGGTTTTGCGTGGAAGAGTAGCTGCCGATGAAAATTGGGTCCATTACAATATTCAAAAACATCGGGAACGTATGGATAACTGGGGCTTGTCTCATCATCAACTGTCAGGTTGAATATTCACAGCGACCAGATTATGCTGTATAGTTGCTGGATCAAACTGTGTGCTATCTAGGGCTAGTGCTGCGATTGAACGGAGAATAGCGAGAAAAACGGCCGCAATACGTCGGCAAATATGGCAAAATAATATTGCCATATGATAACGTTCAGCCTCATGCTGCGGCGACTTTTAAAGTTTGCTTAGAAACACTTAAATAGGAAGTCCAGATATTGCTGCTTCTAATTATCATTGCGATCGATTCAACATGGCTTGGAAAATTACCACTTTGCAGATAATTATGAAGTCAAAATATAGATTGATACATAGATAGTGGACGAATAGCCGGAATATATTTGCGATGGAATGCTTTAATTACCAGAAAGATGGGAAAAAGTAATCACTAGCGATGGACAATACTTAGTAAATAAAATGTGTAACCAACTTTTCACAACAAAACTTCGATTTTTGAAAAAGTACCACACAAAGTTATTTATAATAGAAAAGCATCAAAATATTACATGATGATTAGTAATTTCAGATGAAACAAGTGGTTTTTACATATTTATGGGGGAAAAATGCCTATACGACGTGTCTAAAATTGCGCATATCGTTAAGTAATAGGACAATAACGTATAAACATCTTAGTAGCAAATTTCGGTTACATGCGGATCTACGGATTTAAATTTGTGAAAACATGATCATATGTTTTATGCTAGGTATCCGAACTAATCACCAATTTTTCTCAAATTGTATATCCAAAATGCCATAATTCTCTACCAAATGCCGAATTTCTGTAGGCAGCGATAATTCAGCTTTTATGCATTTTTCCATGAAATTGGCAATCAAAGTTCTGTGGGAGGTAAGTTATGTATAATTTTGCTGCTTCACTAACTTTACATCTCATTTTCAAAATATGTTCGGAAACCAAATTTCATCAATCGGTCTCAAAAAACCTCAAGTTACCCAGGGCACAGACAGACGTAGATGTCTCAATCGAATTTGTTCTTAATTCCATGCATTACATATTTTACAGAATCCCATCATACCCCCAGTCTATAGCCTGATGGCCTCGTAAAAGAAAAAAATATTTATAACAATTTTAGAAGAATCCAAAGTTCAGAGTTTTACATCCCAAACACCTCAAAAAGCGCTTGGTTTTTGGTCATAATTGCATTAAAATTGCATTAAAATATATAGTTAAATAGTTAGAAATCATTTTCGAAAATGCTAGTGTTTTGAAATATGAAATGACATGGTCGGCATCAATGTAAAGCATATTACCATGTTCAGAAGCGTTGTGGCGGCAGCTGGGGTCGAAAATGTGGTCTGTAATCCGTAAAAATATATAAAATCTTAATTAAGCCCTTCCACATCCGCTGCATTAGACCAGTATGAAAACGTATTTTAAATCCAAATAATGGTTCGATTGCGAAGATTTCTGAAGAGTTAGTTTAACGATCTTAGTTTTCATGAGAAGCAAAATATCAAATGATAAGAAAAATAGGATAAACATTCGACCAATATGCAGAACTCGTAGGGGAGTATACACCAACTTTATCGATACACATTACCTGTAATTCGATAATGTATAAAAAATTAGAAATTTTAATAGGAAAAGAAATCAAGGCTTAAGGCAAATGAGTTAGTTTTGGTCTGGGGTAATTACAGAGTGCTTTTGTTTACCCACAAAACATGTTACCTTAGTTTTTACAAAATTCAACGCAAAATCAAATTTCATTGCATAGCTCATCACTACTCTACTAATCGTGATGAAACAAACAAATGGACAGACAGAAATCGCTCAATCCAATTAATATGTATATATATATATATATTAGTTTTGACTCTTTGTATATGCGTCTATTAAACATAGAAATGGATATGCTTACTTCTACACATTTCATATTGCGCACCACCCTATCATACCCCATCATACCTCAATATAAATTAAAAGACAAAAACACTTACTACATCTAAACTTTTGTCTGNGAAATGGATATGCTTACTTCTACACATTTCATATTGCGCACCACCCTATCATACCCCATCATACCTCAATATAAATTAAAAGACAAAAACACTTACTTCATCTAAACTTTTGTCTGCTATATTCCACAATTTGGAGAGGAAAATAGAGTATATTTGAAAAGAAACTACAACAGGTGGTGGCAGTGAACTGCAATCTAAGCAACAGATACGTCTGTCCACCAGGTAGATGAATGCAATTATGTGATAACTGAAATACGGATCATCGGGTGTCTTGACTATCCAGCAGATACTTAGATACAAACGATTTTTAATTAACATTAACGTCACTACACCGAACTGACTACTTATAGAAAAAAATTTGTGACTGCTTGGTACTACAGTCAATAATTTAATTGATCTTAGGTAATTCATACACATTCGTGGTATTTAAAAAAAATTAGAAAGAAACTAAACCTTATTTCGAGATTAGAATGTTTTTGCTAACTGGATTAGACCAGAGGTGGAACGACACACAACTCATACATAAGCATATTAAATAGCAAATAAACAGAAGACTATATCTTGAAATTGATATTCCAGTAATGAATGAGATTGGATACAGCTCCTCATCGGGTGCTTAGAATGGACAAAAAGAATATGATCCAAAAGTGTTTAAATAGCATTTCTCATATTTTAGAGAATTGCTTTAAAATCATTGCGATCAAGTATGACATCACTGAACTAGTTTAAAAAAAAAGACACATCTTGTACCTGGTAGAAGAGTACAATTATGGGATTCAAGGGCAGGTAAAAGAAATAATTTCAATTGAAACTGTCATCACAGAATTTCCATGCAAGAAATCTAGTCTTCTGACCACCTGATACTACCTTACAATTGCGAAGGTGAAAGCGAATGTATTTTATCATTTGAAATCGGAAATACGTCCAAAAATTTAAATAAATGTATTGGAAATGGCGTCTCTGAAATTCATAGAACGGTCTGGTTCAAGAATAGAACTATAGGGTTGATTGAATGTATTACACTGCACTTCGTTTAAAGAAATCACGTCTTCTGACCACCTGGTACTGGAGTGCAATTATGGATTTGATATAGAATGTATGTTGAAGACATTACTCATTATTGGAAAGCAATTCGAGTTCATTATGATATTGGAAATTCTGTATAAATAGTTTATCAATGGGATCGAATACTGAGTGGAGGCGTGCCGAATGGAATGAGTATGATGGTCTGATAGTAAAGTTCAATTATGCGATGCATGGAAGATGGTATTTAATACACAAGTTCATAAGAAAGCAATAAGGGTTATATTTTATTGATATTGGTAATTCTTTAAACTTATTTTTGAATGAAATTAGATGGAACTCATAATCATCCGCACAGAATAGACAAAAAAGATGTGATCCAAGGGGGATAAGTCAATTTTTCATTTGCTATAAAATCATTTCGATTGAACTATTTCTTAATAAAAAGACAAGCCTGTCTGTCTGGTACAATTGTATAACTATGGGGTTGAGAGATTTTATTACAGCTATTTTGAAATTGGCAATTTCAGCTTTATTTTCATGAATGCGTACGGATACAAAATTCAGATGGATCTGGAAAATGAAAGAGATAAAATAAAAATACATGATAAATGATTATAAAAAATTTACATTAGGCGCCCAGATTGCAGAGAAATTACATAAATTACATATAACTGCAATGAAATCATATCCATTGAAAATACCTCCACTCAACTGATTTCATAGAAAGCAAGTGTTCTGACCGCCTGGTACGATGTCATGGAAATCAATTAGAACATATTTGGATGTTGAAAATTCATCGGACCAAGTTCGCTTGAGAATGGACAGACAGAATTTTGAGCGAAAATGGAGTCTCTGATCTTGAGCCTTCCCCGAAAACGAATACTCTGACCACATGGTACAAGAGTACAATTATGGATATGAACAAGAGTGTATGTATGCCATACACATAGAATCTCAATATCTGAAAAATATTACAGTTTATTTTGCTATTAAACATTCTTTGATTTTATTTTATGAATGAGAACGGATCCAGCAGAATGGACGCAGTTAAAATGATATTTATTTGATTTTATGATTATGACCAAGAATTAAAACAGAATCCCATTTGGTGCAATTGAATTCAACGGAACATAATTTTGTATGGAAAATGCATCTACTGCCTTCTAATAATATAACACCAAAGCGTTTCAAAGGCTTTTCCAAGATATTTCTAAATTAGAAATTTTTGTATGAATAATACCAATCACGACTCATTGCATTAAATATAGATAGAGGACTCAAAACAGTCTTAATAACAATTTTTTTGCGCTGCTTACAATTGAAAAGAAATCCTTTCGACTAAAATTTATACCAAAGGAATGCCTTGTTTTCTAAGGATACTTCTGCCCACCAAGTAGTATTGTACAATTATGTTCCCACGGGCGTATGTTATAATTTTTCTATTCACATTGAATAAATGAAAGAGGACAATTTTATGAAATTGGAAAAATAAAATTCTTTTTCTTCTTATGACACGAACCGCCTCAGTACTCTCGAGGTACTAAAGGAATGTGATAAACAATGCAGTTAATAGAACACCCTGAATTGTATTCTAATAAAATGAAAAGTATGATCACTTTGTACTAGAGTACAGCGTAATAAACAGAAAAGATTGATCCAGAAGAGTCATAAATAAGACAATTTGTAAGTTTATAAAATTGCATGCAAATGTTTAGAGCAAAACTGGCATTACTGAACTACGTTCCAATAAAAGGACACTTCTGACCTTACCCCACGCACATCAATATAGAGAGGGAATAATTAAAATAGGCGTACAGATAACTATCAGGCGCTCAGAATGTACAGGAGTGAGAAGCCCAAAACAATATACTCAAAATTTATCATTCCACCTAGAATCAAAATTATTCAAAATTATTTCGACACAGAATGACATAACTGAACTTCTTTCTAATACACCGCTTGATACTAGATTTCTTTTCATGCGCATACATAGAACATAATAAGAAAGAAGAAAAGAAAGAACGATAATATTTACAAATTGAAGTGATTCGAATTTCTTTGGTATCCCGACATAATCTGGACGATAATCACGGACCTTTTATTACCACCTTATCGAGTTTTTTATGATCGTAAATAAATACAAAAAATCATCTAGTAACCAGGATGTTTGATTTAAAATTTTTAACTTTAGTAGAGTTGAAATGAAACCATTTCAAAATGAAAATGGCATCACTGAACTGCCTTTTGAAAAAACGAAAACTATGAAAGCCTGTTACTAAAGTACAATTATGCGATTAATGGAAAGCCGTATTTTTTAAATACAAGCTCATTAAAAAGCAATTAGGGCAACATATTTTTTATTGATACTGGAAACTTATGGAATGTTTTATGAATCTGACCGTATAGATCGTCATCAGGTAAACAGAAGTGACGGACAACATGTGATACAAAAATATTGAGTACAACTGGTCGTCCATCACAAAATTGTAATATCATTTTAATTCAAAATGGCATCACGAAACTACTTCATAATAAGATTCGTTGGTCCTGATGGTGCAAGTTTTCAGTTATGGCGTTGAAAGTTAAGGTTAGGAAAAGAAATAATTTGTATTGAAACTGTCATTCCTGAACACCCGTTCAGGAAATCCAATCTTCTGATCGCCTGGTTGTAAAATAAAAGTACGCCGCTGAAGGCTTGTATATAATAAATACATATATATATATACATATATATATATTTATNTTATTCAAAATTATTTCGACACAGAATGACATAACTGAACTGCTTTCTAATACACATAACAAGAGCATATTGCAAGCAGAAATTCTTCAATGGCAGAGATAGACTACAGATTAGAATTATGCGCACAGAATGCAGAGCAAAAGAGATCAGAAATAAGTTTAAATAAATTAAAACCGACATCACTGAATTTCTTTCCCAGAAAAGGAGTATTCTGACCACATCGTACTAAAGTACAAAGATCGGTTTAAAGGAGTGTATATGTATGTCGTATACATACATCATACTCATTTTTGAAAAGCTATTACATACAGATAGAGTTTTAATAAAATTTTTCATCCTTTATAGAATTGCAAAGGAATCATTGTGATTAAAAATGGCATAGCAGATCCGTCTTCTTATTAAAAAAAAATATGTCCACATTGAAGTTAGTTCG
>JXOS01131968.1:0-11367 GCA_001015075.1 Cirrula hians
TATTTTAAAGGTATTAATGGAACAAGAAAATAATATCCATCCCATAAAGAAATGAAATTATGTGTGAATAATTAATTGTAAGGCTGTTTCGGATTTGCGATACACGTCGCTAAAGAAATTGGCCATGTGTGTATTAGTTTTGATGGTACGTATGTAAAACCCAGAACGAGTGCTCGCATATCTGTCTATTCATCAATTTAATCAAACAATTGATCTGTTATTCCGTTAGTCCGTATGCAAAATCTAAAAGTAGGGCTTGAGCTAGATTTAAACAAATTGAAACACAGATTCTATGAAAAAAATCTTAGTTCGAAGTTTGAATTTCGTTAACACCCGATCAATATTTCGGGTCCCTCCCAAACATCTATTTATTCAAAATTCGGGCCTTATAGCTGGTGAAGCCATAATATTGCATATTTTGGAATGTAATTACGTAATTAAGTGTGATATCATAGTATCTAAACGCGTTAAAATATAAGCATGATAAGATACATACAGAGGTAGTTCCATTACAACAATATGGTCGCAATGGAGCGCTTAAAGCAAATTTAGCTAAAATCATAAATTAAATATAAATATATTGAGAGGACATAAATCTGATCAATGTGTAAAAAAAAAAATGGGCCTGATTGGATGAAAATCAAAGGTACCTTCAATACACGTGTGTGGTCCGAAAGCATTATAGTTAGAAATATTAATCATTTTCGACGGAATTTTATTTCCAGTGGCCGAAATTATGAACAATATATTTAACAAAAATGAGCTTAATTCGATGAAAATCGGAGGGTCTTCAAGAACACCTTTTAACTCAAACAAAAGGGTTTTATACATATTATGGCTTCCCTGTAGTCGCCTGTAACTTTCACACCTCGTTTCATTTAAGTGTTAATTAGATAGTGAGATGTAAATTTTTTATTGGTTTTTTTGTTTTTCCAATAAGTTTTAACCTTATCAAGATGATATTTTCTTATGTCTAAAACAAGAAAAAAATTTTTTTTAATGAATTTCTAGACTTCTCCCGAAGTTTTCACCACTAAATTGAATACATTGAATTTAATTAATTAGATCCTATTGTCTAAACGCAAGACTCAAATTTCAAATGCTTTCCATGTTGCGGGGTTTGTGCTAAAGGAATGACAATGTTAAAAGAAAGTACAATTAACCAATTTTTAGTCAATTTCCATAAGATGAGAGTATCGGCGTATGAGGAAAAAACGGATTCATTGAATCCATTTTGAAAATTGAAAAAAACCTTTAGAAATTAAATTGCATTACAATAGCTCTAGCTATTAAAAAAAAAAAAAAATTATTTTCTTCTTTCTATAACAACCATTAGGAAAATCTTATAACAGACCGAACGAAACGAAAATGTACAACCAATGTTAGCTGTTGGTAATGACATGACGAAATAAGTTCGTAACAAAGGATCAAGAGAATTTATAAAAGAGTTAGTTATACTTCTTAGTCAACTCTGTTTCTTTCAATCTGGAATGGGTTCCACTTTTGTGCAGTCCCTTGCCAGGATATTTCGATGTTCGTACTTTAAGATTGGTATCTTTAGATTACTTTGGTTATTTGAATGGGTTATGAACTATGGAGCACCTGCAATATTGCAGAGAAGTTTTGTTTGGACTCGTTGGAGAACTGCAATGCTGGTTTGACACGCGTTGCTCGAAAGTCGCACAATGTACATACATATTGGGTATAAGAGTGTTCTGTATACAATCACATTATTTTCATGCTGACAGTTTTGGTGTATTAAGGTTCGATATGTTTCGTTAAGTGAGTCTTTGGTGGACTTGAATGCCATAATAATGCTTAGAATTGCAATAATATGCCGTAGAGACATGTGTTTTCCACAAGGTCAATGTAACATGAGCGGCTATTGAATCTATCTATGCGATAGTTGCCGAACCAGATTTCAATTTGATTAAAGTTTTTATCTTGATTCTATGAGACAATATGCTATGCGAAGAATTGATGTGTCTTCGGCGAAAGTTGAAGTTATAACGATATCATCACTTGATAGATTAGCAATAAATTGGACCCAGTTCGCATTAAATTTTTGATTTGAAAGGTATGAAGTTAGTATCTTATGCGTGTTGTGAGACAAATACTTTTTTATTTGTGTAGTAAACACTGATTCCATATCTTTTCAAAAGCCTGACCCACATCAAGGAAAATTGTTGAGCAGTATTTCTTATCTACAAGGGATTTTTGTATTGCGTTAGCAATACGATTCATTTGTTCAATTGTACAATGATTCGATCTCCACCAAGATTAACGATGTGGAATAATGTTCCACTTAGATTAGTGCGATAATAATTTGTTCAGTAACACCATTTTTGAAATTTTATTCAACATGACCATATTTAAAATAACGAGTTCGTTTTCGAATGCAAAATGCTTACAAAACAACTTAAAATCAGGAGGAAATGCTCGAATGATTTCTGGAGAACTGCTGCCCGTATTTGATTTACAGTAGATGACATAAACGCTTTAGCGCGTTAGATCGCGCATATTCCATATATTGTGGAGGCGCATAAAACGAACTGATTATGATTCAATGTACAACGAATGGTGTCGCTTTGGCTATTTCTGTATCTGGAACAGCCCTCGTGCCTACACATACACATGTAGTATATATGAGGTTGATGCAATAAATGACTGTTGTAGTCATGACAACAATAAATCATGGTCTTTCGAGCAATAAACTTTATTATGCTTCACAAATTATGCACTTTTTTCTTATTGAACCTGCAACATTAGAGTGCATTTAATACTAACAACGAATGCCACAACAATCGCAAACAATCAAGCCAAGAAATATGGATACATGTATGCTATGCTGTTCGCAGTCAGACACGGCCCCGTACACCCTTGCGATTATAAATTCCCACAATTGTGCGACTTATTGATTTACTAGAGTAGCAGCAGAGGTGGCAAGCTTTAGCAGTTGCACTTAACCTTTTTGTCTAATTTCCTCAATGAATCAGTTTTCGCTTGCTTGTGGCTATCTGCACTGACGCCACTTGCAAATAAAACGAGTGTTGTTACACCAATAACTCTTAGACTATGGGTAATACAATGTACAAATAATATAAGGTATAGCAATAATCAATGTTCCATTAAAGTATAGCAAAACAACACCAACATTTACGGGAAGATTTATTTGAGTTATTAGAAAATATTATAAAAACCGATTCTGTCTAAGTTCTAGCAAACTGTCGAATTCCAATAATTCACATTATGTTTAAATCGTATTGTTGTGAATTCGGAAGATATTGTGCTATGGGTGGATCCTAGAATTTTTGATGGATTTCGATTACATTTAGTGAGGGAAATTTATACATGCCTAGCAATTCAGTCTAATTCTTGTAATAGATAAGTTTTTTAGTTAGAATCAGCTAAAGCCAACATTGTGATACACGTCATTTCCAAACTATTTACTACAAAGACGTCTGTGATATGGTTCAACTTGAAATAAAAAATAAAATTTCGTTTCTAATAAAAAACAAGTACGAAAGTTACCGTCGTCTTGGATATCAGTGACCTACATATTTGCTCTAAACCCTCGTTTTGGACCACATAGGTATATTGGAGGTATCTTTGAGTTTCATCCAATCATGTCCAATTTTGGTACAATAATGAAATTTCGGTGAATTTGATGCATTCTTCGAGCCATTTTTCTTAAACCTTCTTTTGAATGAATATGTTGAATATGTTGAATTTTGTTTCTTTCAGATTGCATGGAACTTAGTTCTTTTGTTCATTACTTAAACCCTTACGAAAGCAGGGTCTATCAGCTGAACCCTGAGCCGGGTAACCTTTATTTTAGGTTATCATCGCTTCACAACCGCAATTCCTCTCATCTCTACATGTATAAGCCGTGTAGGAAAGACTGACTATGTTTTTGAAAACCTTCCCTTTGTGCAAACGAAATTATCCTTGTCAAAATAAATAGTGGAACCTAAGATATTGAAATGTGCTCTCATGTTTTGATATCATCTTCTACGACTTTCTATGTGCATTTTGGATTTGTTATAACGCTATGGGGCCAACAGAATTGCCTTTTCCAATTTTCTTACGAAATTCAGCTAATATTCACTATAAACCATAAAAAAATTGGTGTGAGTTCCTGCTTAATACAAAAAATTACTTATGTTGTTGTAGAAGACATGGCTAAAATGACGAATTCATGTTTATTTCACGCAGGCCCGAATGCAATTGCAATTGGGGATGGTGGCAAGTAAAGCGTAACTGTGGCAAAGTCTTTTCCCTTGTGTATTTGCCCCTGCGGGAAGCATTTGGCGAATCGTCATGAATTATTAATTCATCAATTGATTAATATGCGGGATTGGCCAAAACAGTAATTGAATTTAATTGCATGTCTCGAATGAGCAAAAGCGTGCGAATCGCTTGCATGCATTCGCCATGTATAACATTTATATGCGAAAACTAAATAGAGAGTTTTCAGACTACAGCCAAATGAAAAGAGTTGGAACAATAGCAGACGGAACAAACGCTACAGCCATGAAAGAGCCAAAGCTAAAAGATAAATGACACTTAACCGTTGCAATGACAACACGAACAACTAAAAATGCAAAACTAAGCGCTAGTCTTGCAAATTATGCAAGCATAATTCAATGATGCAATAAATACGAATTGACTGCACAGAACAGCAGTTGCGGGTAATATATGGAGAAGGGCATGGATAGTGACAACGATGGCACAGCAGCTATGGGCCTGCGCATTTAGTTGTGGTGGCAATGCTGACATTATGTGTAATGGCGGTAACTAACGACTGACCGTACGACTGGTTGCCAGAAGTGTTTGGGTTTGGTGGCATTGTCCCAGCTAATGTGACAAGCCAACGCGAAGGCCGCCATGCATTACTCAAATCATAATTTTTACTTCAAAAAACGCAAATGGCAATAAATCACCATTCATGCGCATGCGAACGCCCTAATGTATGTTGGAGTATGTGTGCATGCGACAGCATGTCATTATTAATGGCATGGCCTGCAGCAATGCCATATCAAAAGTTTTTAAGTTGCGAATCTTTGTTAGCTGGCACGTCGCCATGTCGGCATCATAAAGTGTAGACACATCGGCGTATGGTTCAAGTACGCCAAGTACAGAGCTAATTTATGTGTACGCTCACCGAATGCAGGCAATGGGTTGTTTCGCCCTCAGCTTACAGCGTAGTCAACAATTTCTGGATGCACAGAGACTGGCAAAGAATATTCTGATCGCGAAAACTACCTCACCTGTCAAAAGCATGTGACAGTCTTCGCCAGTATTTTACTATTCAACATGAACCTCCAATGGGAGTGTATTGAAAAAATACCTGCATAGATCAGCAATGAATATGTAATGAATTACAAGGGTTTGCAAATCAGTTGCTCAAACGGTTGCTGGACCTACGAAAACTATAAACGTAATAATAACTTGGAAAAACGTTGTCAGTTCCGACTTCGAAAAATTCATTATAATACTTCAAGTACTTCAGGTTTTGCTACACAGAACAAACCGATTTATTATAATCGCAAAAAAGCAGTAAATAATAGAAAATGATAGAAGATAGAATTGTCGGTCCCATTCGGCTACGTAGTAGTCAGAAGCCATCAGATCTTCGGCCATTTGGAAGTAAAATAAAAACAATAAAATATATTTACTCAATATGATTAAAATCTGTAGTTTTAAATGTAAATATATATTAAGATATGTAAGTATGTATTAGCAGCATAAATAAGTTCTTGCGGTTTGATTTTCAAAAATTGAAGCTTTATTGTGAAAAACTGGTTATACATTGTACAAAGTATGTTCGAAGCATTGCGAAGGAAATTCTGCTCTTCGTTATACATCCATTTGTAGACTTCATCGTAATTGGAGATGTGCTGGTCAGCCAAGCCGTCCATGTTCCATTTATCGAAATAGATAGCAATCGGAAGGAGCAATATCTGAGCTGTACGGCAGGGAGGGATGGACTTCCCGCGCGTCTAAGTAAGTTTAAACGGGTACCACAACGTGTGACCGAGCAATATAATGTTGTAATTTAACTTTGTTGTCTCTGTTAACGTTTTACAGCTGTATTTCTCGCAATGTTCCGCTCTAATGCAACAATTGTCGATGTCAGGCTTCCCCTCTGACCTTTTAAGTTCTGAAATTGTTTTTAGCAATATCATCCTTAATCCCAAATTTTATAAGAAAATCTTAACTTGTGTTGCTTTTCTGAAATAAATCCATATTTGGCATAAATTGATGTATTGGTTATACTTTTGAAATCCATCAAATCACGTCTATTTTGGGCACAATAATTGGTCCCTGGACGTACACGGAATATTGTTCGGATCGGAACCAAGTTTAAACTTAGGTCCATGACGTTTCCATTAAGCCCGGACAGTATGTTATGAAAATCTAGCTCAACGTGTTCTCTGTAGATTTCGCTGACGGACGGACATCGCTATGCATGGTGATGTGTCTAAACATTCCCTTAAATATTTGATTCGGTTTTATGGGCCTCACTTAATTCAAAAGAAATCAAATTTACACTCCAGAAATTCAAATCTCGAAAGATTTTAATTTTTAGAAACCAAGGGAAATGGAGTTAACCTACATAGCGGACAGATAGACGTCATTGCTGCTGAGGGGATTAAAATAAGTTTGTGAACCTTTAAATCTAGCAAAAACATCATATCTATAAAGAAGCAGGAATACACCAATTTTTTAATAATTCTAAAAAAGGGCTTTGGAGATTAACGGAAATTGTGGACTGATTACGCCCATTTTTGGTAAATTAATCAAAAGTAAAATCGGAATATATACACAAAATCTGAATTGTTAATAATATGGGCGTGATAAAAGAAGCCGAAGAAAAAGAAGAATGGGAATGTCATAAATAGCGCCAATCATCACGGCCCTAGGTCTTTTGATATTGTCTATATCGCATATGGAAAAATTAATCCGATCTAGTCTGATCGATATTGGCACTACCCCTCATTTTGTATAAGCCAATCGGAAAATTCGAAGGTACCTTTTGTCTCTCCAAACATCATGTATGAGTTTCGCATCTCAGACAAACTAATATAGCTTTCTGAAACGTTACCGATAAACGCCCCCAATGTTTTCAGAAGGGTAAACTGGCGTAATGAAAACTTTTGATGACAAACAAAGCTTAAAAATAGGTGATTACCTATCCTGTGACTTTTGAGAATATTAACTGTGCTATGTGTTTTGGTATTAGTTTCATCATTTTCTTTAACAGCGTGATATCTCTTGAGTATTCCGGCGATGAAGACATTATAACCTGAAGTAAACGCGAGGTAACGGCCGCATTATACAGATACATTCAAGTCGTGTCTTGTCGCTAATGAAACGAGAGCACATCGTATCAACGTGCAAGGTTCTAGCCTAGGCCAATCCATTCAAATGGAAAACTCAAAGGTCGAAGTGTTTAAGAACTTTGTCTACCCCGGGTAATTATCAAGAACAACTTGATATCAAACGCAAGATTACTCTTGAAAGTAGATAATACTTTGGGCTCAGTAAACAATTGAATATAAGCGCAAAATTAGTCGCTCATAATGCCAGTCAAGATTTCAAGATCTAATGAATTGGCTGGTTTCGAGAGGAACATTCTATTTAACATATTATGGCCTTACTACGACATTAGCAAATGGCTTAGTCGGTAGAATCAAGAGGTGTATGAAATCTTCAACGCCAATGGCAAAGTCAAACGAAACAGCTTTCAGCGGCTCTGTGGATAAGTCAAACTGTTCGAATGGATGTGTTTAATTGTATGATTCCAAAAGCCCGACACAATTGCTCCCAACTGTAAGGTATAAGTCCAATTATTAGCCAATTATCTTTATTTATCATTGGAAATCTGAAATACGTTTCTTTTAACTCTAAAAATATTTACTGTTAACCCTAAAAATATTTACTACTCCGGCTACACTGAATCTTACAGCTCATCAGTTCCGAGCTATTGATCAATTCTGAAGCGACCATAAGGAGTCAATATTATCAGTAATAAAATATTTGAGGTGATATTCTAAAAATCGTCGTAATTGTTTTTGTAGCTAAGCAAAAAACATTTATTAGAAAGATCCTAATTAATTACACTAAATAAAGGATATCATTATAAGAAAATATTGACACGTTTATTGGAAATATATTGACCCATCAGTAAAATGCTTTGGCTCACATTCTTTAGCTAACGATTTGCGCAAATCTTTATTCAATAAAAAGGAATAGGAACATAAAATATATTCCGTTTTATATTTTTTGGGAAAAATTTCCTCAAAAGCTTTTTAAGTGGTCTTGGCCTTTAAGGCAATCCTTTGAATAAAGTATCCATATGCTTTTCTAATTGTACATATGTGAATCTTTTTTTCCTGTTCGGAAATACTGAAGCTCAATGTAAATACTATAGCTTGGTGAGGAAAAATGAAATGTTCAAACATATTCAGACAACATAACTCTATTTGCATGGGGGCCCATATTTTTTAATGGAGGTAACCGTAAAATCAGGCGACTTTAGTTAGTAGAGAGGAATAGTGTCGAAAACCGAAATGACAAATACTTGCAGCCAAACGCGCGGCAAAAAACTAATATCACAGTTATGTAAAAATTTTTGTTTGAAACGTATCTGAAATTTTGAAACGATAAAATATGTATATACCAAAACAAACATGGAAGTGCCCGAAGATATAGCCCGATTTTGCCCATTCACTACTTTGATCTAGCTTATTCAAAAATATCAATAAAAGCTCTCAAATTAAGCGAATTATCCAAATCACAAACAGGAATATGGACAACGCCTTATTGATCTTTTCAGATCAATGAATATGTCTCTTAGAAACGGAAATAATTATTTCAAAGCATTACATACAATCCGTTATACCCTCAGTCTTTCGCTGATAGGTATAAAAACTACAAACTGTAATGAATCCACTGGGTGGTGTAAAGATTTCGAACATATTACTGCTGAAATTCTTGGTTTATGCTACTGAGATTGGAAGTAGTGAAGCATAATCCATTTCCATTATGTGTTGTTTTCGAGCTCTGTATAGGTATTCAGGCCTGTCATTATTATTACGGGTCTTCCAACCAATTAATTATTTGTAGATTCTCTTTTGAAATGGATTTTTGGAATGAGCTTCGTTCAAAAATTCATCATCGTTAAATTCAAGTCGAGGACCACTCTCAGCAAAAGCTAGCCCTACCTGCTTCGTTCTTCGGCCAAAACCTTAAACAAGTAGTCTAAATAAAAGTTAAAGTCCATATCATTGAATACATATTACTCCCCTTACTACAGTTGAACCGTGATGTGGAATGCTCTACTATGATGCAAGGCCATGAACTTCCTTCTGGGTAACATCTTCTTTACACCTTGGAATCCCCTTTGTATTGACTTTACCATCTGTCAGCTACGCATTCATAGCGTAGTGCAGTGCAAACGCGAGACATCGCTTTGCATAGCAACGACAGTTTTTGAATTTACTTGAAAATTTATTAAAATACAGAACAGTAACAATTATAAAAGAAAAACATAAAAAATGCATTTGGAATGCTTAATAATTAAACAGAATATTCTTACATGACTTTATATCCGGGTGTGGGTTCCCATCTGCCTGTGTGTTGTATTTGCATTTTGATCAATACATTTAATTACATTTTTTATAAATTTTTATATTGTAACTGAATATTAAAATTTCCATTTATTCGCAACATCCGTTAATAAGTCATGGAACAATTTGAAATAAATTTTAATCGAAAAAAAAATATTTAGAAAGAGCTTTAAGAAGCAAAACTGTTTATTTCAAAATTCAAAAAATATTGCAGAAATATTATTTTATTATAATTTTTTTTTAATAAAAAATATTTTAAAAAAGTGGGTAATGGCCATGAGAATTGCTGTAGATCCACAGCCGTGCCTCGCCAAGTACATCTGCGCATACTGTGTGATCGTTTTTGTGTTCTCGGCACTGTGCGCGACGCGAATGCGCGAATCAACGACACGCTCGTGAGAAGTGCAAAGTTGTCATAGAGTCAGCGTCGCTGGTTAAAAAATTATAAAACAATTAATTATGAATATTTTATTATAGCTGCTATGAAAATGGCTGCAATTGTGGACAAACAAGTTTAAATATTAATGTTCAATTTTTTTGTGTCTAATTGGCCTATGCGATGCGGCGTTAAAAGGTTGGTTGTAATTGCAAGGTTCACAACCTCTTGATGATTTCATCAAAACTGCCTGTCTTTCAAAAAACAAAGGCGCACGTTTTTAGAATTCTGTTTTTTGTTGCTTTGCCAATATCCAATTACATTTGGCACACGTTGTTGAAAGGCAGTAATTTGTAAAGTGATCATCATAGCCCAAAATTTATATATTATTAAAAATACAGCACCTGGCGGGTATACGAAAGTCGTTTTTTGTCAAAAAACTTCTTTTGTACAATATATCAGTGGCTTTATGATTATACACGTCCCGAACTTGAGCTAGATTGAACAAATTTGCCACACATATTCTATGACAAACTGTTATATCGAAGTTTGCATTTGGTTAAGATCCGGGTACATCCAATACATCTATGTACTCAAATTTGTGGCCTTAGGAATGCTACAGTCATAAGAGTTGGTATTTTTCAATTAAATTTCATAATAAGGTGGTTAATTATGGTATCTAAGTGTGTTCCAAAAATGGACAAGAATGATAGAAAATCAGAGGTACCCCTACTACAGCTGTATGGTTCCAATGGAGGCTTTAATACAGAATTACCCACAGTTCTCATTCAAAATTGCAGCAATGAATGAACATAAATGATTGTTTGTATCAAACACAGCGGAATAAGATTAGATGAAAATTGGAGGTACTTCCATTACATCTCTTCTCTAGAAAAATTAATTAAGTTGAACGATATACTTTTATTGAGTTATCATAATTATGATCGATTAGTGTAACAAAAATGCACATGATTGGATGAAACCCAGGGGAAACCTCCAATGCACCTATGTGGCTTCAAAAGAGGATTTTTTAACGATTATACTTAATATACTGAAAGCGACCTGTATGCTGTAGGCCTTAGCCTAGTTTTTTTTTTTGTTTTTCTAATTGCTTTTGTTACAGGCGTTTTCACTTGTTATAACACTTATTTATCACAAAATATGATACCAATCAGGCATTCACTTCATAAAAGCATATAATCTACTACAATACAGATACACGATTCCTTCTTATATCTTATCTTATCTTATCTTATCTTATCTTATCTTATCTTATCTTATCTTATCTTATCTTATCTTATCTTATCTTANTTTATCTTATCTTATCATCTTATCTTATCTTATCTTATCTTATCT
>JXOS01132587.1:0-10316 GCA_001015075.1 Cirrula hians
ATTATTTTAAAATCGTTTATAGTTATGTATACACTCTAGGTATTAGCAACTGGCGCCAATTTCCAAATCGGAAATAGCTTCGCTAAGTTCCAGACAATTAAGTTAGTAATTATGAAATATTGCCATAAAAAAACTGTACAAATTTTGAGGCAACTATATTATTTTAAAATCGTTTATAGTTATGTATATCGCTAAAACAATACTGCATTGCAATTTGGATTGGTAGGTTTCACTTGGCTATCACAGTGATGATCAGCCTATAGGTAACAAGTTTTTAGTGACAATTATTGAGTTTTTACTTTCCACACAAATGCAAAGTGTGGTTCAGTGAAATATCAAAAAAACTCATCTTTTGGCTCTTAGATTTTGTTTTCATACATATTTAATTATTATTTTTTAAATTTCTCTGTTCTTTTCGTATTTTGAATTTTAATTTTACATATATAAAATCAATTAGAGTTTAATTTGTTTCCATAAACTTTAAAAATATTTTCTTTTGTTTCCTTACATCTCAATCCAGAAACAGCAATTTTTACCAAGTATGCAATGAAATATTGTGATGACTTTACGAGATACCAGGAGTTTTCCTTATGACTGGTGGCTATCTCCAAAATGGTAACCACTTCGTAGCAGAAAGTTGATGAAAACCAAGCCATATTGGCTACGTAGGAATCCCCCTAATTCAACATTTAAAATTTGCATGAAAATGCGCGACGCTTTCGCTAAATTAATATGTATAGAACAACCTGGTCTACAACTCTAATGGAATTTACTTAATATTTTTTTTTTTTTTGCACGTAAACTTTTTATACTATGCTATCAATAAAGTATTATGTATTTCGGTTCAAAGTTCGTTTAAAAGCTTTGCGAAAGATCACAAACTGTGCAAAAGTAGTGCCATTTGAATGGAATGAGAAACAAATGGAAAACCGAAAAACCATTTCCTAAAGTTTGCTTCAAAGACAATAGAAAAACAGTTTTTCATCGAATTTTTACTGGTGATGAAAAATGGTTTTATTTTCAGAATCCTCAACAGACAAAATCAAAGGGTTGACCCCATACAACTATTTGACTGCAAAACCAAATCGATTCGTCAAGAGGAGAATTCTACGTCGCTGGTAGGGCCAGAAGGGTATGCTGTAGCACGAGCTCTTCTTCTGGATATAGTTTCAATGACGTATACGCGCGTCAATTCCTTAACAAAGATGAATCGTATGAAACTTTCTGCGTTTAGCTTATTTCACCGTCCTTAAAAAGTGTTACGCCGTGAACGGCGCAAAAGTTGAATTTGTTTCAAGTTTTCTGACTTAATCCATGCAAAATAGCTATAACAACGATTATCCTCCCGCGCAGACAGAGTGTGCACTCCTTTTCAATTTCTTATAATTTTTTTTATTGGCGCTTATGCTACCGACAATAAATTATAAATATGCCACTTCGCAGGGAACTGCTACCTTACTCGCCTTGGCACATGGNGGGTCTCTTCGATAGTTTGTGCGCCATTAACGTTTGAAGTAAAGGGAAATTTTCTGCTGAACTGCTCTGTCAATTAAAACAAGGTGAAACTGTGCATACACATGCTACCGACAATAAATTATAAATATGCCACTTCGCAGGGAACTGCTACCTTACTCGCCTTGGCACATGGGGTCTAACAATTCTTTTCATCATTGGGACATGCATTTGCTGAGAGAATAAGTTGGTTTGCTTCAGAATACATACAGTTGTATTGGCGTGAAATCTACAAATTGTCCGAAATATAGGAAAAATGTGAAGCTAGTAATGGCCATTACTTTGTATAAATATTTTTTTACTTTCTCATAAAATTAGGATTTTATTTTCATAAAATACCGGTACACCTTCCAAATTATTTGGCCACATGGGATATAATATATGAAAGGAAAGTTTATAGTCAATTCATAAGGATGTTATGGAGTCCAACTCAATAGCAAATTGACAATACAAGGAGGTATATTAGCATGGAGATTCCACCATGTCTATTGCCATAACAAAGGACATTTAATACAGAGTTGTTTGGTCAACACACATTCGACAGAAAAACTCTACAGACAGATCTATTTGTTTTCTATTTGGTTATTTTTTCAATTTTATAGTAATTTTTATTGAATTATTTGAATTTAAAACAAAATCATAATTAATACTCAATCATAATTATGATACGTACGTTAACTTATGAGCTTAAACAATGTGGGGATGGAAAAAATAAAATTTATTTCATCGTAAAATAAATTTTTTTGCAGAACTACATAGTGATATTCTTTTTGTTTTTTATTTATTTTTGTACTAGATTTATTTATTATTGTAGTGGATGACTTTCAATCATTAACTTTTAGTATTCCCCTTTTTATAACTGCGCGATGAATTGTTAGTTACTTATCAACCTCTCATAATCTATGGAAACCCTAATTGTAGGTAGTGCAATAAATGTTATCTAATTAATTTTTGAGTTATGTTTTGTAGTAATGTATTTATGTTTTAAATGGAATTCGTTTTTCGTACTTAAAAAAACATTTTTTTAATGTTTTAATGTGTTATTTATGAAAACCGGAAGAACAAGATATGCAAATTGTACAAATTCCGCTTGGTTTTCATTATTTACATATTAAGTAACATTCAATACACAAAAAATCGCAATTTTGTTGCCAAAGCTAACAAATTTACCTTCGTCTTAGGCCGGCAGTGCGATACACAGCGCTTTAAAATTTTTCAGTATAGAGAAATCAGAATATGAATAAAGCACTATTCTTTGAATCAAAATATGTTCAGCAGGAACCACATTTTCCATCAGAACAAGCAAATTTTTTTACAACCATTGATTATATCGTCCATTCAATTATGAATCCTCTTTTTGGAGTACATTCGGAGTTTTTTCGGAATACACTCGAGAAATCTCTAATATTCATCCAATCTTACCCATTTTGTTGAATTTCGTTAAATTATTGTGACTAATTTTGCTTAAAACCTTTTATTCGAACCACATAGGTATACTGGAGGTACATCCATTTTTCATGCAATCATGCCTATTTTCGAAACACCATTAGATGATATGATAATTAATCTAATTAATTTCATCGCAAAATATCGACTCTTTATGCTGCAGTACCTCTAAGGGTCCAATTTCGAATAAAGAGGTGTGCTGGAGGTACCCGGAATATTGATTGTATCGGCTCCAAGTTTGAACGCAGATCTAACATTTTTGCATAGATTATGTGTGCCGAATTTAGTAATTCTAGCCCAACGCGTACTCTAGAATTTGATGACCGACAGACATACGGACAGAAGTACAGACGGACGGACGCACACGGCTGATTATATCAGTCTGAATTTTGATAGGTGTCTGATCACTCGTTCTAGGTGTTACAAACGTATGACCAAAACTAATATACACTTGCCCAATTTCATTGGCGACATGTGTGCCAAGTAAGAAATGTACAGTCGGCTTAAGTCGACACGGAGATACGCATCGCTTCCAAATTGTTCTGTATAGATAAGGCACAATATGAATAAAACACTATTCTTGGCATCAAAAGGTATGCAGGAGGAACCTCAGACTTTTATCCAAATAAGCCCATTTGTGTTACAAACATAATGAAATTTCGTTAAATGTTTCTACCTATATTTGGTTTGAATCCTCTTTTCGGAGTAATTGGGTGCATTCCAGATATCTTTGATATTCATCCCATCATGTCTATTTTTGGTACATATACTGACCATAATTATGGTTAATCAATTCCTCCTTTCGAACCGCACAGGTGTGTGAGGAGGTACCTTTTATGTTCATCGAATTATGCCCATTTTTTATACACACATGGTTGATATTTCTGACCTTTCAATCATTAAATTTCGGTGAATTTTATTTAAATTGTTCGGACTAAAAGTGCATAAAACTCTACTTTTGGAACGCATGGGTGTACTAAATGTACGTATAATTTTTATCCAATCATGCCCAATTTATGAAAAAACATTAATCATATTTATTTCCAATCACTTTAGAAATTTCCTCCAATTTAAATGATGATTGTGGCTAATTTCGTTTAAAGCCCCTTACTGGTACCACCTTATTACCAAATTTCATTGAAGACTACCAACTCTAATGGCTGAACTAGACTAAAGTCTCCGATTTTTGGTAAAGGCTTGAACTGTAGGTATCCGAAATATTGATCGCATCTTAATGCGATGACCAAAACTAATACGCACTCTGCCGCAAACTTTTTCTGTAGACTGTAATTTAAGTACTCCTAAGTAGTGAAGCATACTCGGAAAACAGAGAAAGCAAATTTTCAAAAGTCCTGATCGCGTATGATAATTTCCCTTATAACTCACATGGAATAGGAATTATCTTTAGTTTGTGGGCAAACATGTTTGAATTACTTGGGACATGTCTTCAGGTGAAATGTATTTATAATTATTTTGGCGCATCATAAGATTATAACCGAATAAACAAAGAACTAAACAATACGTAACGACAACAGTCACTGACCATACGAAATTGAAATATAATTAGCTTTTTAGATTTAAGAGATTCTACACGAAATTTTTGAAATACGCGTTCATAGCTTAGTGATCGAACGTCTGTTGTTCTAATCGTAACGTGACTTCGAATTGCTGTGGTTGGTAATAGCTAGAATGTTTAGAATTTTTGTTGAGTGTAAAAATTAAATTTGCAACAACATTTTTGTAGAAAATTGTAAAACGAATTAATTGATTTTCGCATAACGTTTATTTTTCTAAGTGCAGTAGAGTGGTTATCTAACGTCATATAACTACATCAGGAAAAAATTTCTTGAAACGTCAAAAAGAAGCTTTTGTGTTTGCTGAAAATTTCTCTTAAACTTGTGTTGCTCTTTCTGCTCTCTTATATAAATACCATTTAAGTAAGTAAAATTGCTCGAAATAAATTTTGTTTGTGCGTGCGTTTGTTTTGTATTTATCAGTTTTCATAAAACTCTTCCAAGTGGCAAGTGACAAAAGCCGTAATTTTGGACTTTTCGATATGCTGAAATTTCTGGTAAGTTATATTATTTAAATACTAAATAGTAATTAATTAACTCATACATTTCCGTATTGAAAGTAAGAATAATTGATCAGGCATTTGTTATTTTGTAAACAATTAAAAGATTTATTTTAAGCGATGATTTAACACTCATTGCTTGTGACATTCTTGTTTTCAAAATTATTAGGAAATTGAAAGTAGCAAGTATTTAAAACTATGTTAACATTATGCAATACGGTACTTAGGCAAGAAGAGCAATATCATCAAATCTAAAATGAAATGCACAAAATAAATTGAAATGTGTGCCTCATTAATTTTTTCCGCGATAGCCATCAGCTGACGACACGCATTGTTTACCATAAGCGACAAGTAAATATGGAATGCAATTCCTTGGATGGCAATGTAGCGTTGTGCCGATATTTGCATATTTTATTATTTTTCCCTTTATGCAATTCATTTCCATCGTAAATTTGAGCATTTCCACCTGTCTTATGCCAAAAGGAACTGTGCATTACATTTTTTCTATCATCATTTTACAACTGTCATTGACTTTTAAAAAATATAATTCACATTTCATTTTATATTAACATTTTAAATTTTGGTATTCGAATAAGTTAAACTTGTGAAACGTTTTTGGTGTTTATTTGTAACTAGTCAAAATTTTAAATATTAAAATTATATATGAAAAGGTTGTGAAGGTTATATTCTCGAAGAAATATGTGGGCTCTTTTTTGTTCGGTGCGCCTTAAAAATTTTGAAAAATAATCACCAAGGCATTATTGAATATATTTTTATGTTCATTTTGTTCAATTTTAGCTTACTTTTGGGGCTGGACTCTACACCGGTATCTATATATCACAAAATTATGAAGTAAGTAGATAGATGTTCCTTATTAATTATCAAATTTTTCAGTATTTTGATACTCATATATCTCTTTCAGGTACCGCGAGTGGACGAACCTGGAAAGATAATGGAAAAAGTGAATCAAAAGATAAAAGACTTTGCTGATGAACATCGCAAAAAGTAATTTTAAGACTTAAGCAATTTGTTCATTCGGTTGCGAGTTTTTAATTTTTAAGACATGGTCAAACTCAAGTTAAACCCTATAGTATTTCCAACTGTTAACATAAGCATCAGGAAAGATGAATCTGGATATTATGAAATAACTTTTTTCAAAGCTTGGAATTCATCACATTTATTTTATTTAATTTGAGAATAATAAAAATTTTAACTATTACCGCTATACTTTGAAGGGATTCATATGCATACATATTAAAATTAGGTGCAGGTAGTTTGAAGTCAAGATCTAACTTGACAAGGCATCTTTTCGAAGACAACAGTCTCTTGATCCTACAATGTTTATTGGAATATTACAAAATTAAGATGCTTGGCTACGATTTCGAAGTGGTCTTTAAATGACTGCGAGTTTTATGTATTCTGCCATAGATAATTTCTTCTTGAAATGACTCTCTTACAGTCTCCATTCAATTAGAATATATCCATAAGGGTATTTAAGGGCATTTAGAACGGAGGTCAACGCATGAAAAATTTTGTGGCAGGCAAAACGGCAATTATATATATGTAGATAAAAGTCGAATCATTCATCTAGGTATCATTTATTGTTACTTGATTAAAGCACGCTTATTGAATCATAGAATGCATATATATGTTAATGAAACTTAGAATACTTTAAAGACCCATGTAAGAAAATTAACTGGATTACTAAAATATTTCAGAAATGCTGCAGAGCAGATACTTCACGAAATAAAGAAGAATGCCAAGAAAACTCTGGATTAAACTTGATATTTTCACAAAAGTACAATGTCTTATAAGCAAATTCATATTGTAAATTTTTTCAAATTATTACTTTAGTCTCCAATGTTCGTATCAAAAACTAATAAAAATAAACAAATAAACTGACTAAACATTTAAAGTTGTAAGCTTATTGAAAAACAAGCATATCTTAGTTTACATTAAATCTATGCCACCACCATAGTACTCAAGACGTGTTTGTGGTTCAACAAAAGCCAGCCAATCTGAAGCGTGTATCGGTAGTAGTCCCATACTATGGCACTTGTACAAAGCAAGTCCAACATTTGCTAGATTGCCTAAGAAATAAACAAATTTCTGTCCACTTCCCTGAGCGCCAGATGCCATTTTTGACGTAACCTGTGTGGAAAGCATTGCTTTAATTGGCCGAATAAGCATCATGCCGACCATCATAATTGGAAATATTGATATGGAATTCCCTGACATATACATTATGAACAGGTTCATCGGAATCTATAAAAAAATTGAAGCATAAGATTCCAAATTTCAAGCACATTTGAAATTGTTTACCTGCTTAAGTGGTCCAAGCGCAAGATCCCAAGACTTCTTAATAACTAAACGCTGATCACGGATAACTTCGGTCGGATTGACAAGTGCTGTAGGGTTATAACCAGGTGGTGCTGGTATTTCAACATTTTTACTGAAAAACAATTAAAACATTATGAATATTTGATATAAACGATTCATTAACATATTTTTTACTTCGTGTTGAAATCCATCGCCCATTTACTTTTCTTTGATATATGTTTAGCAGACATATTAATGGAGCTATTTTAATTTATCAATATAAATTCAATATTAAAACAAAAAAATTATCCTGTGTATTTTTTAATTTTAATTAAAAGATATATAATATATCAAACAGCTGTCACAGATTGATTTCAATATCAATATGTCGCAGCGTTGTACCTGCATGTATGAATGTATTTTGAAACAATTGTTCTGAAAAAAGAATAAGTATACGCATTTTTCATACGAAATCGTAATGCACACCTACCGTCATTTCCTTGCAATATCTAACTAACTTCACACAGCACATTCGTATCGTAAACATTTATTTTTAATTACACGGCAGACGGTGTTTGTATTATGCGGCCTATATTCTGTTCGAGATGGTGCCGACACGTGTAAGACTCTAAACCTCGTAATAAAGTTAAATCGTATGAAACTATATGAGAGCAGCCAATGTCAACGTCGTTACAAATGATATGAAACAACATTTATTCTATTGCACTAACACAATATGCACTCATTTTATTATTACTTTTTTTTTATACAATTTTCTATTTTACAATATGCATATTACATTTAAAAATAAAAGTCTCCACCATAAACGTAAAATTCCTCAACTGTTTACGTTGCGCTGTAAAGTGGTTTTAGACATTAGCAACATTGTTCTATGTGTTTATGTGATTTTAACACCATATTTTTTTGGTATGGTATGTATATATGACTGCCACGTTTAATTTAAATAGCTCAGCAGCATACTCTATTTTTTAGTTACACGAAATAGATAAAAACAAGTTTAGCTTCTATATAATACTTTTTCCAAATGGAAATCCCTATGGAATTCACATTTGTACATATTTTTGTATTTAAACGATATCAAAAGTGGCAGTCCATGTGGAAAATGCATACCGAAGCAAAGCCGCTAAAGCGTTATGCCAACAATCAGTTTCTTCCAAACTCTACCTTTACTGTTCGTTTCGGTGAGCAAAAACGTATGGTTTATAAATTGTATGGAAAATTGTCGAGGTCTACCGTTCGCTTCCGTAATTTTTTTAAAGGTTATGGTAACTGTATAATTTCAATTCCTTCGCTTCATTATAAATGGCTGGAAAATTTGTTTGAGAATTCATTTATTTAACATGAAGACACATCTATCGCTTTCATCTTTCTGTTTTCAAGAACAATTCTACGATATATTCTCAAGCTAAGGTTGTAATGGATGTTTACGTTGGATCTTAGGCGAAAAAACTCCTTAACTAGCTTTAGCTTGAAAATTTCTTTTTTAACAAATTAGCTTAGGCTTATTTTAGACCGATATTATGTGTACCTGTGCCGAATGCGGCATCGATAAAGCGTTTTAATAAAGGCCATTAAGTAAAGTAACTAACACATACAGTGATAGTTTTGCAGTTCTACTATAACAGTTGATGTACCACTTCTAGGGGGATGATTGTATTTGGCAATACACCTTATGCTAGATTGACGTTTAAGAGATGGCGGTTTTACACATGAAAGCACAACATAAAGAATATTGTCAACTTATAAATTCTGCACGATATTCTGTCAATAAAAAATGTATTCAAATTAAGTTTTAGAAGAAGTCTGTGTTGCTAAAAGCATTCTTTAAGTCAGTCGTAATAATACCAGCTTAGTCCATTCCGTTAAAATTTAAATTTGTCTGAGCAATTATCTGCTCCGACAATTACTACTTTGAAATACAACTAAGCAATACTTTCATTCGAAGTATGTAGTACAACCTTGTATTTAACTGGAGTAACTCGAGTAATTTTATTGTAAGCATGCCTATTTGGAATATTTCTTTAGGTACATTACTTTTAATTTAAATTAACACATCTATTATTTAACAAATGCCAAATGCAAACATTTCTTCTGTAACTGTCGAAGCAAAACACACATAGTAATAGAACATACATAGATAGATGCTGCGTGAGGAAAAACCAGGTCCTACCTTAATCAGCCATTACGACCTGTTGCCGGTCTTGGCATGAGATCATGCGGCGCCAGTCTCCCCGTTGCTTTTCAGCTTGACGCTGGTCGCGAATACTTAGCAGGTTCGGCCTTCCTGGAATCAAATCCTTTACGACCTAGTTCTGACAGCGTAGCTGTTTGCTCTTGTCAACTACCATTACCCATCTTGCGTACGATACTAAGTCGTCGTTATTATTTTAAACTAATAGTATCAACGGGCCGCTCGCCGAACATTTATCTCGAAATTTTGTACNTGCTGCACGGGCTGCTCGCCGAACATTTATCTCGAAATTTTGTACAATTCTTTTAAAAGCCATTAGCTTGATTATTTTATATGATACAAATATATAGTCGANCAATTCTTTTAAAAGCCATTAGCTTGATTATTTTATATGATACAAATATATAGTCGATTTTGACCGACTACTCCCCTTCCATATCGTTATTTTATACTTCGTGTAAATATATAGGTAGGATTGCGAAGTAATGCAAATTTAATTCGAAAAATAGCAACAAAGGTATTAACTTAATACTTTTTTATATAAGAGAAGTTTTATTATTAGATTTTTATTTTCCTTTGAACTGCCCAAACAAATGAAAAATTTTATATATTATTTATATATAAAAACTTAGCACAAATATGTATAAATGAACAATTAAAGCAAAAATAAACATAAGTTATAAAAAAAATCTTACTCTTCTTTTGTGAGGGACAACATCGACTTATCATTTTTTTTGTTTTTAATTTACTTAC
>JXOS01133235.1:0-11459 GCA_001015075.1 Cirrula hians
TCCATGATCCATACGTTACCAAGGCCTTGTTCATAATGCTAGTGCGGCCGATATTAGAATATGGTGCAGCCATATGAAAGCCGAGTATAATTAATTAATATGAACCCGCTGCTGACTCGTGGTCACATGCTTAGTGCACTATTCGTGTTTCGATTACTCACTGGTGAACGGGTTGTGCCTACATACTTGACAAAATTGACATTGCAGTCCCATTTAGACGTTCAAGAAGTATCAGACCGCTTAATTTCGGCAGATGGTGGAAAAATTATGAAGCATTTGATCCGATTCGCGTACTTTGTAAAATATTTAATTATAGCTTCCATGTAATAGACTATTCGATGTCGGTATCAGCATGCCGGATGGCGCTCCACTCGACGTTATAACGACTGTTAGGAATATTTATATTTGTTAGTCGTAAAGAAATAAATATATAAATACATAATTTGGTGTAGCTGCCATAGAACTTTAACTCTCGATTTCACAGACAGCCGTAAAAAAACTAGGCGTTTCATTGCATTGTAATTCGATATGCATGTTTCGGTTATTGCCATGACATTGGAGAATTTTTGCTAAATCGGGCTATTACTTTGAAAACTTCCAATAGAAGAATTCCTTCAAATGTCACGAAACTTTGCATGGAACTGAAACGTTTCATTCTCCGCTTCTGGAATTGTGTACGTAAGAAATTGTTGGTGTTTGCGTAAGTTTTGCACAATTAAGGAACATCGGTTCATAATTTCTAGGAGTTTCCCTAGAACGTTTTCTCCCGATTTGAAGGATATTAGCATGAACGCCATAATTCGATTATGTGCTACGAAAATTTGGTAAAGGAACATTTAAGGACCATTGCGTACGAAAATTCGGAATTATGTTGATTTTACATTATTTTCATAAAGTTCTTCAATTTGAGTGAAATCGGATTCCTGTGTTTTTACCTAGATTATACTTTAAAGACTAAACTAATTAAGCTTATAATGCCCCAAAAACGGTTGAACGAAATCAAAACACCATTCCACCAATTCCGGCTGATCTGAATATTTTATTGTTCATCGTATTTTTAAGTTTATTTTTTATTCTTTTCCTTCAGGAAGAAAATTAAGAGGGAAAGAAAATGTTTTACATATTAGAGTTAAATGGATAAAATAAATGACTGTTGGGAAATAATAAATAAAGTAATTGTATTGTCCACAACACTACATTTAACGGTGAATGGCGTATGAGTTTTATCTAGTGAGCAGTGATCGAGTATTTCATACTTCTTGTTTTTAGACATTTTTATTTTGTATTAATTTGTTAAATAAAAAATAACTTGTGCAATTACTTTTATGAAAAATGAAAATATTATTTTTTCTTTTGTGAATTGTTAATTGATTTGACTGATAGCAACGGTTTGGACTTATAAGTGTTGTTGTAATTTTATGCATTTTTTGCTGCATTTGTTTATCTTGGTTTATGTTTTGTTTATTCACGCTGTCAATCCGCCTGGCCTGCTCATAAATCGTTTTGTTAGACACAGGGCTGCCGTTGCGTTATCTGCGCGTATGCAATGAGCTTGTTGCTGCTGATGCCTCATTATGTGCAACTGCAGCAATAGCCTGTGTTCGTTGTGCCGTTAACGTTGTTCCCATAATATTACTAATGTGCAGTTTTTATTTTTGTGTTGTTTTTTAATTTTTTATCGCTGTCCGTTTGCAGCGCTTTCGTGCTGCGAATTTCGCATTTTGCTTTCGCAGATTTAAATTTTTATTACATCGCCGGTAGACGGCTTTGTTGGTGCCGCAGTACGGCAGTTTCTGTTGTTTATTTGTGTTGTTATTTATGATCACAATTAAAATATAAATATTCTTATTAAGACCGTTTTGTGTATTAAATGGATTCTCTGAAAAAATACGCACAAAGTTTAATGTGGAAAAATGTAATCGCTGCGGTACCTTGACAGTTGTACATTGGCATTTGGCTTGAAAGTGTTAAAGGTGGTCCTGACGGTAGCTAGCGGTATGTAGCATAAGCTAAATCATGAGGCATGGAAAGAAAGCGCGTTGTGAAATTTCACATCCTGACGTTAAGTTTCAAAAATGGTTCGGCCGTCTGCTGGTTGAATGGAATGCTTACAGTGCTTCAGAGCTTAGGCAGCAGTTCTGTTATGTTTTGCATGTAATGCACTTTGCCGGTGTACCACTAACTTCAATGCGATTAATTAAATAATCCAATCTCTTATTTTTTATTAGTCATATTTATTAGTTATAGTTGATGTTGTGCTGGAGGTTATTGCTAGCTGCATTGCTGCGCAGCGTTAAGCTTCTTAAATTAAATTTGATTTTTATATAACCAAGCGACGTCTTGAGCATTTCATTAAATATGTGTTGGCTTATACGAGTTTTTGAAGCTTCTTAAATTTATTATATGGAGCAGGTTTTATACTACTGAAATATAATAAAATCCCTACTGAATGCAGCTTTGCACGCAACAATAAAATTACATAGATTGTTCAGTGGGGAATTGCAAAGGGTTCAGCGTAGTGTGCAACAGGGTTTGACTCAAACTGTTGGGGTAATCTATACTTTTGACTACAATTTATATACGTATCAGTCATATATGACTAAGGGTATTATGTGAAATAATCGTTTTCGACTAAATGTTTCTTGTAAGCATATACAAAGAACAAATACCAAAAAAATACAAATTCTGTCTGGCACTTCGATAACTTGACTAGTTTTTGTGATAGATTGATGAATTATTATCAGAACTTTTTAGGCTAATTGCATATAAAACTTGTGACTTAGACGTTCTTAAGTCCTTGTCATATTATTCTGCGAATGACCGACATAAACAATTTTGGATATTTCGCATAGGCGTTCCATTCCCAATTTACTGAATTGAGTTAATACCAGTTGTTTCACTGGAAATTACTGAAATTTGGCATTCTTGAAATATTTTTATGCACATATCAATTGAATAACTGATGGGTATTTTGTAGTTGACCTTGACCTACTAGTACACCGATCTTGTTTTACAATGTAACAGTGGGCCCTAAAATGTTAAAAAATAACAGTGTTTATAAAATGAGTATGGAACTCAACGTTAAAAACAAATACTGTTTTAAAATGGGTATTGGATTTAACTTGAGTATACTCATGCTTGTGGGTAAAACAGCTCTCTCTTGAGGGAGAGAAATCAACAATTAAGATTCGTATGAGTTCTTCTGGACAACGAAAACATTACCAAAACATGTTCTGGGGATTAGGAAGACAAAATGTGCTTCGGAGGATATCAACAAAATCAAGCGGATTTATTCGTAAGGCAGCCATTGGGATTAGTTTTTTTCCGACGATACGGAAGTCGATATGACGGAACATGCTTCATTGCTTCGGCATAGGAGCGACGCATTCAATTTGTTGAGACAATTACTGCAACAAGTTCAAATTTTCCAATTGAGTAACTAAATACTCACGCTGAAGCTTGTTGAGAAGGTGAATAGTGTTAAATTGATCTCGAAAAAATAACTTTCTTGGTGTTCCTTAATTTTTCTTAATTCTACTTTGTACAGTTTTTGCCTAATCTATTAACTTAGACAAAAACAAATTAGGTTAGAACAGTCGTCATGGGCCGACAGCGTAATATACGCTGAATATTATAGCAACTATACTACTGAATGCTTTCCACTTATGTCATTCCCATTCATCTTAATCTAGAAAGTCAAAAACATCTTAATTACTAATATTTCATGTTTATAAATTTCTCAGTAACATTTCGATTTTAAAAATATAATCGTTTTGTGTTTTTTTTTTTTTAATATTTTAGCGGTAACCTCGTTAATTCTTTATTCTGACGAAATTTAGTAGGGTTATGTAAAGTGCATAAAGTATCTGTATTACGATCATGGAAATAAATAAATGAAATAAACTTAATTCGTTTTTTAGTTGAATTTTAATTAAAAGATCTTATTCAAAATTGTCCTTTATTTCTATATAATTTTAATATATTATTTTTTGATGCATTTTTTCTCTCGATTCCTTAAAATTCTATTTTCATTTTTATTTTGTTTTTTAATTTTTTTGAATTATACTTTTTGAGTTTATTTTCTTTTAATGGGGATTAACATTTATCAGTAAGATAATATTATTAAGTCAACTAGCATTAAAAACCAAGAAAATAGTATTTGTATTAACTTTACTGCATGGAGGTAACAATCGGAGGATCACGGCAACCGATCTCTTTTATTCGTTATATAATACTGCATATCAGCTAATTCGTTTATATTAAATTTAACAAGAAAGATATACAAGTTGGTTAAAACCTACTATATAATACCCATTAGATATCGTTTTGTGACTCAGTCGTTTATATTCAATTATTTGGAATGCAATGAAACGCTTGGCTATTTTAAAGATTTGTATGAAATCGGGAGTAAACATTTTATGGAAAGGTACCCAAAATTATTGACCAATTTTGATAAAATTTTAGAATGCCATGGTAATGACTCACAGATGGTTCCATAGCAAATTCCAATAGAATACAATGAAACGCCTGGCTATCTAGTGCTTTCCGCGATGTCGGTAGTAAGCGTTCTATGCGAGGTACCCGAAATTGTTGAACGCTTTTCATCAAATTTTACAATGTCATGGTTATAACTCACACATGCTTCCATAGGAAGTTTAAGTAGAATGCAATGAACCGCTTGGCTTTTGCCGATTTTTGAGAAATAGGTGTTGAACGTACCCGAAGTTATTTATCGATTTAGGCCGTTCAGGAACTTGACCTTAGAACCAAATTTCATCGGTTTGTCTCAGAATGTGCTAAAGTTATCGAGGTAACAGACAGACATCGCCAAATCGAATGTTTTTTTTTTGATTCTATGAATTTGTCTCCAAAAAACATTTAGTCAGAAAATATGATTTGTCTGCATTAGATACTTTGCATTAGACTGATAGAAATAAAAACACCGCAATTTAAAGGATCACAATATAAAGACATTTAACTGCTTTCATGTCGATTTATATACCAAATGCAACCTTATCTAGGTAGTGTCGTAGAAAAAGTGCGTTATAATTTGTGTTTTAGTGCACAAAAGCAAAAGGGAAAAAAATGATTTAATCAAATAAATTGAATTTTAATTATCGTTGCTATTTTATTAAACTTCATTAAATAATTAACTACAACATCGTGCGCAATGCATGGAACTATTAAATGGCTTGCATTGCATTTGGTGCGAGCGCACAGCTGGTAAATTGAACTTCATGCATAATAAAATTGTGCTTTGGGCTAAAGTAGTAAATGCAAAGAAATAGCGGATAGCTAAGAGCAAGCGGCCAAAACCATGTTGAAAAAAGATTGAATGATACAGACTTAATTTACTATTTCTAGTCTGTCTATTTGAGTTGTGAAGAACTAAAAATTTAAAGCATACTTCCAAACAGAAGATCCAAAGTTTCGGGAGTAGTTGAGTCGCTGGGACTCCAAGCACTCAAACTTAAATGCTGATCTTGAATGCCAACTTTTACATAACTATTGTACTGCGACTTACGGTAAAAGGAGCCGGTCCATATAATAATGTTACATTTGAAGACAATTAATTAAATTAACTCTAAAAAATCCCTTTTCTACCTTTTAGCCATTTTTGAAATTTTCAGAAACTTAAGATTGATGTAAGAAACTCAAAAATAATTGAGACTTGATTATAATTAAAGCGTGAAATTTCTGAGGCTTAGCTTAACGCTCAGTGTCTTAATCATTCGTATTTTGGGGCCAAACTTCAAAGCAATTTAGATCCGAATAAGAAACAAAAATAATTTATAAATGCAATGCGAATGCTTTTTGTGTGAGAATTTGAAGATCATTCAAAATTTCACGCCCTTAAACAGAAAATTTCGTTTTTGATTCGTAATCTAAAACGGTGTAGGTGTTTGAATACTGTGTAGGTCTATTGAAGGTATCCAACGCTATATATAGATTTGGACTCATTATTAAATTTTAAATTCTTGTCGTTTGTATTTTCAGTTTTCAGAAAGCTACGGCGATCGCAACATTGTTCAGTGGTATTCTAAGAAAACTAAACATGTGCTTAATAATATAAATATGCCCTGAATAAAGTTTGCTAGTAACTTGCCTCAAGTACTATTTTGATAAAATCGAGTATTATAGTTCTATGGAGAGAACTGGTAGATAAAGATTAACTAACTTTGATAACGAAATTTCTTTTATTTGCAATAAAGAACTAAAACTTTTGTAAGTATCTAGATCAAAACCTACTGTAGTAACCTTTCCTTTAGGGAAAAATTCCTTGGGCGAAAATGGCTAATCGCTCAAATGTACGTCTTTGCAACCTAAATTCTGTATTATTTATGGGCATTATAGTTTTGCAATAAACATAATATTATTTAGTGTAATTGTCAGAATAAAGGCATACATATGATAGCCCATAACAGTTGGTGATCCGAAACACCTTATTATTCTCGGATTCTTGAGTTAGAAATTTACGAGTGAAAATTCAAACATTTTAATTAGTTTTATTTTTTTAAATCTACTGGCCATAGGGCCTTAATGGTTCCGTGTTGCTCCAAAATATTGGAATTGATATTTAAAACAACATATCAATAAAAGCAAATCAAAGTGAGAGCCGCAATGAATTTTCTAAAGTGTTGAAAAGATCATAATTATAAATTTTCATAAATATTTAAAAACGATCTCTGGATTGTTTTAGGCCAATAAAAGCTAAGAAGTCGACTTGAAGGCCGCGACTTGCACTTTGTTTTGGAATTTATTACAAATACGTTAGTGAACATAAACTGAAAATTGTCGATTAGGCAATCGTACTAACTTACAACCCTTTAACAAAAACATTACATTTCCAATGATGATTTGCATCGGAGGAAATGCGGTGTAAAAATTCTTTTCATCAAACAATGGTTGTGGAACAGTGAAAAGTTAGTTTTCGATCTGATGCATCGTATGTATACTGATATATACTACTAATACAGATTTTTTCATTGTACATGGTTGCTGCATTAATTTTGTGCGCCAATTAAAAATCATACTTAAAGTCATACTGTCCGTCAGAATCCGAAATATTTTACTTTCAGTAGAAGCTAGAAGCTAGACCAACACACAAACAAGACTGAGCGGATTGCGGTATCTATGGCTATTTCGTTCCATTACTATGTACTACCGATTTAAATTTCTTGTAAAAGAAATGGAAAGCATTTGAAAGAGCTGCACTTAATTAGAATTTATTATTAATATATATTTTTATTTTTCGTTTTTCAATGAGTGCGTGCATATTTTGAAAATTTCACAAAACTGCCATATAAATCTTGGAATTGCTGTGGCAAAGGTAAATGCACAACAAACCGCATAAAAAATGTGTATTTGGTAATGTCTGTGTCGACTTAGCTTGCCATGTCTTTTGCCACCTCCACACACTACTACATGGGCAGAGCACTACAGCAATGCAAATCTGCAGAAAAGTAGCATAGTCAGGCATCGCTGCGCCAACGTTTTTGCTTATGTGCGTTCAGCATAACGGATGTGCTCCTGTCATTATTTTAACTTGTTACCATTTATGAGCGTTTTCACAGTTGTGTATGCCTGTGTGTTTGCATATTTTTCATTTGCATGCTTCACCTTTGAATGTTGTTGGCATTGTTTTCAGTAAATCATGGTGATTGTCATGTAAGACGGACATGACCGCATTGTTGTAGGCGTTGCTGTCTATTAAGAGGCTCATACTTCATTTGTAATATTTGAGTTTTTCTCTAGCGGTGTGACCGGTATCATGGAAAATTAATACAAAGCAGCTATGAGTGCGTTCTTGAAGTTTTATTGTAAGTGTAATTAATTTGCATACTTTTGGTTTGTAGCGATGGAGTGTCTATATAAATGCTTCATTCGGTTGCGGCTATGCTGGTGTGAATGGCTTTTTTGTCAATGTCGGTGCGGCAATCTAAACAAACATGCCTGAAAACTTTATTATTGACCAAATGTCCTTTACGCTGTGCCAGTTACTGTGTTTCAATGACGAAAGTACTGCATACATTCTCAAAATAGAATTGCATTTCTTTTGTAATTAGATTTCATTACTTCAAAATATGCTCTATCTGTTTGTCCTTGTTTCTGCATGCATGCAAGTATTTAATTAAGTCTTTCGCTCGCACGCAAACAGGCACACCACATTAAACGTATTGCACAATTTTGAGCAACTGACAAGTGTTTGTCTTAAGCTTCTATTGCAACTATAACGGTAGCTGTTCTGCTCCACAAGTTTATATATGTCAGCTGATATTGTATCTTGTCGTTGTTGTTGTTGTTGTTACTGCTGTTGCTGCTATTCATTAGTGCAAATAAATAGTTTTAATGGCATGATGTGCTCTAACATTGAGTGCTTGTCACCAATACGTGCTTGTTCAGAGTGTCACTGTTTTTGTATTTGCTCGTTTCCTGATTGTGTCCAAAATTGTGAAAAAGTTTTACAAACAAACAAAAAATTGCTCTAATTAAAAGTGCTCCAATTTTCATTAGTGTTAATTAACATGGCTACTACACAAGTCCATTTTGAATGTGTAATACAATAAAAAATGTGTTTGCTGTACAATTTGCAAAATTGAATTAGAAAATTGTGTTGCATCTTTTCTTAATTAAAGAATCTTAATTTAAATTTTATTAGAATGAATATTTTATGAAGGCTATCTGTGTCAAAGCAAATTACACTAAAATTCATGTTATTGGATTCCTTTAATAATTCTTCTAGCAGAAATTTGTGCCTGTCAGTGATGGACACAGTATTATGGATATCTGCAAAGTAAATAATGCATAGAAGTAGTCATTGTCGAACTTATATGTATCCGAGACATATTTATAGAACAGAAAAAAATGCACTTCAGTAATATCTGTCTCACCGCGATCACGATAAATAAAATGAACTTTTCATGTACTACTGTTTTGAATAAGTAAATTGAATTTTTAATTTATACTGCCTTGGTAACGAATCCAGAAACTGAACTGACATCTGTGCCAAATTTTATATGAATGTCAACAACGACCAAAATTGATTTTGGCGATTTTTTGAATGTCTGATTTTGCTGAGCAAAGAAGTGTCATTAAATTTTGCTTGCAGAATGAAATTATGGCTGCGGTAACGTCCAGATAATTTTTTTTTGCTGCGTGTACGTTGTATGTTTTTAATTATAACTGAAAATTAAAAAGGAATTGCTGGTACTCCACTGGTACCATTTGCGCTATCGCAGTTGATATTTGATACTATTGAAAGTCCCTATGCTCTCTTTCGTTTTTACTATTCGACTTAAGTTGGAAATTATCGTTTTTATACCCATCAGACTTGTGCGATTTATCTAATGTATACAAATTATCATTTCGGACTATATGTTTCATAAACACATCGAAAGAATCGAAAAATAATTGTCAAATTGAATTCAAGAATGCGGCAAATCCGTTCATAATTTAGGGTACCTCCCATAGGTCGTTAAATTCCGATATTACGGATATCAATATAAAGGCTAAGTCATTCATTGAATGCTACTGAAATCTGTGATGGAAGCATTTAGGGGTCATTGCCAAATCGTTGTTAAGTTTGATAAAAATCGAGCTTTAACTACTGGTACCTCATTACGGACAATCACTGATTTCACAGAAATTAGCATAAAATCGGTAGACTCATTGCTATTGAAATATGCTTGGAAGTATTTTTGAGTCACTGTCTAAAACATATGAAAATTTTAACCAAATTGTTCATTACTTGAGAAAAATTCTAAATCAATGTTGGAATTTGCTAAAGATCCGATTTCGGGGACCTCCAGTACATCTCTTTTCTCTAAATTTGGACCTTAACTCAACTAGAGCTGTTATAGTTTGTATTTTATAACATGTAAGTTTATACCAAATTTTATTCCGATTGAATAACGATCAGGGCTCCAGTACTCCCATACGGTCCCAAAAGAAGCTTTAATGCAGAATTAATAAATATAGTCTACACATATTGACCACAAATGTACAAGATTTGATGAAATTCAGGGATGTCTCCAGGACACCTATGGGGGTTCGAAAAGAGAGTTTAACGAATATTTAGCTAGAAAAATTAATCAATTTGAACGAAAGAATTGGGTTAATCAATTTGAACGAAAGAATTGGGGTATCATACTTATAATCAATATGTGTACCAAAAATGCACATGATTGGATGAACTCAGAGATACCTCTTATACTCTTATGTGGTCCAAAAAGAGGNTCAGAGATACCTCTTATACTCTTATGTGGTCCAAAAAGAGGGTTCAAAGCAAATTTGGAGAGAACAATTACTATAAAATTATTTTTTAATTCTTGAAAATATTTCTGTTTTAAAAATTGTATTTTTAAAATGATGCATATTATTAAATGCATAACTATTCATTAAATATTCTTCAGGTTATATTCATTACACTTCATTTTTTGTAATGCAAATAATTTGTCTAATACAAACAATAGAAAAAAATGTTTTCAATCTCCTCAAATTAAACATGAGGTATCATACTGTAATCTGTATGAATATTTAATTGCAAATATTTTTTTGTTGAAATATCATTTTTTTAAATACTTTGTATTTTCGTGTATTCATACATTATTTGTAATTAGCAATAACATAATTTATTCAATTTTATTTCTTTATAAAATTTTTTCCTCATTTTTGAAGTTCATGATTAAAGTTATTAATATTTATTACGTATATATAAAAAATATATTGCGTATATAGAAAAACATAAATTTGTATATATATAACGATTAATTCATGATATGTATTGGAAACCGATAATTTTTAATATTATCACATGCAAAAGCGCTTAAATTTCAAATTTTTGAAATTATCTTGTATTACCCAATTTTACTTAAATTATTGAATTTCTTTTATTTCATTTATTTATTTTTGAAAACTCATATTTCAAGTTGTTTTCATTGAATACAAGTTTAAAAAAAAAAGAAAATGTATTTATATAAAATTATACGTAGAATTAGTTTTCAATTATTTATATTAAATTTATGTTTAAGGTAATTTTCTATTTATTTTCAATACTTTAAATAATTTTTTTACTTGGCTTGTCATATCTACTTCAGCGCCATACAACTGTCAGACATTTGGTTGACAGTTCTGTGCACCATTTAACTTTCTAATGACGCTTATTGTTGTTGTTAGCTCGCCGCTCACCATTTTATATGCTCATTTCAGTGTAATTGTCATTGGTTCCGTATTTGACAAGGCATTTTACAGTTGCCATAAATAAAATATAGAAAAAGGATGCCAAAATGTTGGCAGCACTTATTATGCAGTTGTCAGCAAAGTTTCGATTTAATAACTGTGTTTTTGGACAATTTGCTGACTACGGGTTTGTTGTCATGCTTGCTGTTGGCCAGCAACAAACGAGCAGCCTGCTTTGACACTGCAGTAGTAAGCAGAAATAGTATTATTGGACAAAAAAA
>JXOS01133259.1:0-20908 GCA_001015075.1 Cirrula hians
AAACAGCAGATCCTAATTAATTTTCTGAAACCGAGGGATTATTTGATGATAACCCATCCACTTCAATGTACAGGCATGCTATGGATGCGAATTTACTCTGGGGTAGTATCAAATCTGAGTCACTGAGTAGTCATCATTTTGACGATTAAACGTTCATAAGATGTCTATCCAAAAGGTTGTCCGGAACAAATAAATACTTTTCCCCCTATTGTTTAAGTAGTCTAACGGGTTCCGATTCCGGGATTAGGTCCACCGTAATTGTGCCACCGTGTGCAAGAGGAAACATTTCAGTGGATTATGCCCAGTGGCATTCTTTTAAGAATAATTTTATTGCAGTGTATGTCCGAAATACCCATCTTAGGAATGTGGAAATGTTCGTTCATCTGCAAAATAAAGCGAAAGTTCTTGAGAACGATCCCAGGGATTAAGCGAATCAACTTCAAGTTCCACTCCAGGATAAACAAAAAATTTTGAAACGTCCGTTCAAGTCCCTCTCATGCGTACAGCATATGAAATGCCCATGATCGCGCACTGAGACGTAAGTGTAAACGAGAGATGGGATTTAGCGAAAAAATAGTGTTTTTGTTTCAATTGTTTAGCATGGAATCATAGCGTACAGGACTATCAAAGCCATAATACATGCGGTACGTGAAAGCAAAAATACAAGTCAAGTAAACTTACTAATGCCAAGATGAGTCTCATATTCGTCCAAATGTAAAATTGAGTTCCACAATTTCTGCGATCATCCAAGAAAGCATTTACGGCAACTATTTACACTCGAGTCACAATACGAGTAAAGTTTCTAACCCGTTGGTAAGGGGCAAAAACTTGAGTTGCGTCCGTTAAAACTCAATCCCATCTAAGATAAGAGTTAAATGGATCGTTTAAATTATCCAAATTGTGTAAAAATATCAGAATCCAAATCAGAGACGTCGAAGCTCCTTCTGGACTGTTTTCACTTGTATAGGAGTCTGGCATGACCAGGAGGTCATTTCCTTTTTGGTGTGTGAAATGCATTCCATTCACCACCTTTGCATAAATAAAGATGTTCCTTATTTCCTATAACAGTTCGAGTTATACCGAATGTGCAGCGAGGAGTAGATTTAAGCTTCTGAATTTCACGCTTCAACCAAAAATCCAATGCCCACCTCTCAGAAATGGCATTACAGTACCAAGTATCAACTGATACACACAAACCAAATCAACCAGCAGCATCCTTAACCTGAACCCTTTCCCGAAACAGAAAGGGTGATGAGAGGCAAAGAAAGAGTGTCCAACCAGGAGTTGCAATGAAAGACATTTAATAATCCTTCAGTATGATTGTGTTTTAACCAGACATTATGCAGACTTCGTGCAGTCGGTCTGGCGAAAGTCGTCTCATGGTTCGGCCCATCCGAATAAATTTTTGGATTGCACGGAGTATGGATACATTATCAAAAAAGGCTCAATCCCACATGATCTGGTTGCTTCCAGTAGAAAGAACAACAATATCACGACAATATCACGCATTTCCAAGAACAGGTCTTGACATTGATGGCCCGATTGATGAACAAAGTTCCAAATTGAGAGAGCCTCCGCTGTATGAAACTAATGTGTTTGTATTCGTTTCGTTTGCTGCGTTTCCATTTAGGCAATTCATTTAGAAGCTACTACGACCATGAAATCTGATAATAGTGCAATTTTTGTCGGAGCTGACAAAATGATCGCACAGGAACTCTGGAAGAGACTTAAGTGGGCACCATCCCTTCTGACATCTTGCAGCAGCCGTAATTGCGTTTTATTCCTTCATCAGATTTAACCATGAAGCACTCATATCCATAATACAAAGATGGCAAAAAATGCAAAGCCATTTATCAGGAATTTAGCACAGAATAGAAATAAGCATAAATAAGCAAATAACAAGAGATTAGTGGCAACCAAACTTGGATAACCAAGATGTCGTCGTAACAAAAGAGGAAAATTTAATGTCCACTCTCGAACGAACTGAAAATCTATTTACAGAGAGTGATACTTATTCTGTTCGGAGATATCAGAACACAACGATACATACTCCACACATATACATGTAACAAAAATTATTTCGCTTCTACATAATAAGTATGGCATTGTTATTTATCGTGTCGTCTAAGATTATGTCAGCAAGAAATCAAAATAAAATTTGTACATTAACAGTCTCGCTGTATTCCATTGCAAAATGAAATACTCCATGAACAGGAACCACCGCATTGTGAAATATAGAGGCCGGGATTGTATTGCGTCAATCTTCTCGTTAATATTCCGATGGTTCATGTCGCTCCGACTTTGGATGTAAGAAATACGATGATAACACAGAGTTACACCGAACGAACAAGCTAAATCGCAAATCAACCAATCCCACCAACAACGTATCTAACAAGCGCGAGTTCTGGTAGATATTTGCAGTTCAACTCAAAAGGCAACGCTTTCATTTGTGAAGAGCATTAGATCCTCATCGAAAAGGAGAGCAGATGAAGAGATAAATTCCATATTCCTTAGATCACAGCAAAGAAAAAATACTTCTATTTCTTTCTTGTTGGCGGTACAAGAATCAATAGTCACAACAGCTCCACTATGACCCGTGCCAAGTGTCATGAAGAGGCAATGCAGAAACCTGGAGTTGCTGACTGTGAGTTTGATAGACTAAGGCCTTTGGAATCGTCCCTCCCATCCATCATACGTTCTTTAAACGAGCAATTGGATTTTGAGCAAAGTATTGGAGAATAAAACGTGCAGTTTTAAGTTGTTCCTTGGAGTTCTATAAATAAACTATGAATTGATTTTTTCCCAAATTGAATTAGAATTGCATTTAAACTTTAAAAGTAAATCGGAATTGATAGACTTGTATTTCATTTTCAAGGTTAATTTTGTACATTCAGAGGAAATAAAAAGCCGTCCATAAAATGATGAAGATAACGCAAGTAATCTCACAATTTTTGTGTTCGAATTCAGGACTTGGCGTTTCGCTTTCTGCTACCGGCGCTCTTACCAACACAGCGGCGAAACAATTTCTATTTTTCTTATAGAATTCAACATAACCATACAAAACATAAATAGATACAGTAAAGTCAGTTGTAGTCGCCTAAAACCACAATGTGTTGCACGCACAGTCGTGTACATTGCATCCGGGTCCCGTACCAAAGGTGTTGCGCCTTGCCTAGGAGAAAACCAGTGAAAGAAAATGTGTTGTTCCAAAGGAGCCTTCCAATAACCCGACAATCAAATATGAAATATTTATGGTAGAAGTAGTATTTTAAAAAATCATCATATCTCATCTACCAGCCTTTAAACGGCAAACAAGTTAGCATTTATACTTTAAGCAAAATAGTTTGTTTTACTCTACCATGATTGTCGTTCGATATACGTTTTAGCGTTTTGGCGGTTATCATGCAATTCTGATGTAACCTTTATGAAAAAGTGCCAGTAACTGTGCCAGCCGTGAAAGCATTAGCCGTTTCCGCTGTACAGCCACAACCTTACGCAACCATAAATTACAGAAAAAGTTTCAAAGAATTTCAATTTTCATCATAAAATTCCGGGTCGCCACAGGGACTTGCGTAAGAAAAAGTAAACAATTATCAAAAAGTGTAAAAGACCAAAAAAAAATTTCCGAAATGCCGCAATTAAGTACACAAGGGCCATAGCAGTTCCTCAAATGTCAGAAACCATACCAAAAGTGCAGAAAAATTTTCAGTCGGGACCAATGGCTACCTATGCAACAATACCAGTTGCTCATGCTTAAACCTCAGCAACCCAACTCCTATCAAACATTGGACAATCGGAACCAATAAAGGTCGGTAAATAAAAGTCCTTGTTCTTTTATATAGAAATTTATAAAAATTTGCAATAAATTTTTTGCTGTTTTATAAGCTAGTCAAAGAGCAAGCGATGGCAATAAAAAAAAAAGTAAGAATGTTACAGTTGGCTAAGGCGAACAGTAAGATACATGTCGCTTCAAAATATTAAGAATTACTCTAGTCAAATTTGCTCAGAGCTCCTTTTCGGACTACATAGGTGAATTGGACGAATCTATGAGGCCCATCCCATCATGTGCGTTTTTGGTACACACATTTATCATAAGAATGATAGCTTAATAATTAAATTTCGATAAGCTTGTTAAAATTATCTAGTCAAATTTGCCTTAAACGCTACTTTTGGACCGCATAAGTGAATTGAAAATAGCTCCGATTTTCATCCAATCCTGCATATTTTTGGTAATCTTATTGGTCATAATTATGATTGCTCAATACTAAAATTTCGTTGAATTTGATTAATTTTTCTAACTAAATTTGCTTAAAACCCTCTTTAAGGACCACATAGGTGTACTGGAGGTACCTTCGAATTTCATACAATCTTGCCCATTTTGGGTACACTTATTGAATACATTTATGTTCACTCAATATTTAACTTTTTTATAGTTTATATTATAACTTTAGGTGATTCTGCGATAAAATCTGTTATTGACAACATATAAGAGTAATGAAGGTACCTCTAATTTTTATTCAATCATGACCATATTTGGAACACGCTGAGATATTATGAATATACACATAACGAAATTGCATTGCAAAATACCTACTCTTACGGCTCCAGTTGTGTTAAGGCCTCAATTTTGAGGAAAGAGGTGTACTGGACGTAGCCGAAATATTGGTCTTCAATCTAAAATTTTTCCATAGATTATGTGTGCCGGTAATTTGGTAATTCTAGCCCAACGCATTCTCTAAAGGATTTGATGACGGACAGATGGACGGTATATATTTTGTTAGGTGTCCGATTGCTTCTTATCGGTGTTACAAAGGTATGACCAAAAACAATATACACTTGACAACTTTCATTGGCAACGTGTATAATTACGCTTATTTCTCATGTGTGGCATCAACAGGAATACATAAATATATTGAGAGCAAATGAAAGAAAAGAAGAATAGGTTCTGGAAGAAATAAGTCTGTACTCAGGTATTGTAGTGAAAATTCATATGAAAACATTATATCCCTCTGTGTAAAATACTTAAAACTAAAAGTTATTTGAAGGGCTTTGAAAATAGAAGTTATATTACATATTAGGATAATTTCATTTTCATTTGTCGCTGGAAATGTGAACATACATACAAGTATTGTAGAATGGAAAAATGCTGACGTTTCCATTGTTCGAAAATAAGGACTCATCTGAATATTATTCGAAGTAGCAAAGACAAATTCACCGACATCCACTGGCTTTGTTATGAATTTCAAAATAAATAAAAAAGGTACAAAGTCACAAGCTTCACTGAAAAAGGTTTACCTTACCAATTCTTAATATGCAAAACGAATTACCGTCAAAACGATAATAAAGTATTTCCTACCGCTTTGTCCGGATATCCATGCGCACACTACTACACCCCAAATATTGTCCAATCTGTATGCCATGAAAATTCAAAACATATCGGTGTTATATTGGATCAGGACCGACTACAAAATACTCATCAGTCATTCAATTTATGAAAGTATCGAAATATTAGAAGAATATGGGAGCTATGAGAAAATTTAAATTCATTTCGCTAAAATTTTCTTATGCAATAGCAAAGATCCAAACATGTATCCATACTTAATTTCAGTACAATGCGATGAACCACTTGGCTTTAACGTATATTTTCCTGAGGTCTGGAGTACACTTTCTATGGGAGATACCCGAAGGTATAAACCGATTTTACTTTAATTAAACGATATTAGGGCAATAAACAAAACGTTTCCACATCAAATTTTGTTACAATACGAAGAAACGCCAGTCTTTTAAGGTTACTTCTGTGAAATCGGAAGTAAACGTTTTATGGGAGGGACGAGAAGCTTAAAATCATTTTCAATTTTCTCATATGGTACTTCAATTCAATAAAAAGTTAATAAACACTTGGCTTTTATGGTTTTTTACGTGGAATCGGGATTATACGTTACGTAAATAATGGTTATTTCTGTGGTAACCGAAATTATGATTTGATTTAACTCAAATTGTCCGAAAATAAGGCTTTTATAGCATTCTTGGTTTTTAAGGTAATTTACGTATTTCAATGTCATATGGGACATACCACCAGTTATTGACCGATTTTGTCCATTTACGAATTTGAACTTACTTTTTACAAATATGTTCTGACCCCAAATATAATCAATCTTTCTCTAAAGCTACTCAAATTGTTGCGGCCACAAACAGACGGACAAACGGACAGCGCCCAATCAATTTTTTTTAAACATATGGTCGGAAATAAATATAACAAAATAAATATAAATCGGAAAATAACATACTGATAATATATAAATCCATGAGTTTAACACCTTATGCATCACAAAATGTTGATGCCATAACGTTGCCAACCTAATGTTGGGTCTTTGGACGTTATGGCGTTGGTTCAGCGCGTTCAGGTTATGCACATGATGATTGTGTTGGTGCTCTTGTGAAATGATTGAACCATATTTCATCCATTGTTACACATAGATACATAAATTCGTGTTTGTGGTGATTGATCATCTTGAAACACTGCTCAGAAACATCAATTCGTTGTTCTTTTTGGAAAAATATGAACTCGTGCGCGAGTCTTTTGAAGATTAGAGCTAACTAAAAATCTAATGGATTTAATACTAATACCGTCACGACTGTTACCCTACAAATATTTCCACCCAAGTGTTACAGTTACTCATTTCAAGCGAAATCGATTCTTTTAATAAGGTAACAAACAATATATCGAATCATAATAAATAAAGAAGGAAAAAAAAAAAATAGTAAGTAATAGTCAGTTGACCGAGTATTAAGTCATAAACTAGATTTAAGGTATGAGTTTCTATTTAGAACTTAAAAAAAAGTGATGAGTATCCACAAAAAAGTAACTATTGAGAAATAAAAAAATTACACTTCAAACTTTAGACTCATTTAAAATGTTCATCCTATTTTATGAAATTTAATTTTTCAACCATACAATTCATGGAGCACACATTTTCATCTTTCTGTGTTTGAAAATCAATGGGTGTACCGCAAATATGGGACAGAAGGATTGGATTGTATGAAGCATCAAATTCTGGGGGAAAAAAAAACGGAGCATAAGACAAATATTTCAAAAAAATTTAATGGTGGGTCTATAAGAAACTTTCGACCAAATAAACAGATTTTTCATCCAGTGATCTATCAAAAAATTATGTCACTCGATAATTTATTAAAATATTGAAGCAAATTTCGAAAAAACTACTTTACCAAATTTCAGTAACTTTTGATGGCTTAATTTCAGTTAAATAAGTTTTATCTTAATTCTTCTAATATATGGTGTGAAACCAAATTTTAAATCTCCAGCTCCAAAATCACTCGAAGTATCGCACACTCGGCCATCGCTTATTCTAATTTTTTTTTTAGTTTATTCATTTATCTCCAAAAAATATAGCGCTGGATATGAATATACCTATGGATATGACTGATTGGTACAGAAATGTCAGTTGGTATACACATTTTCTGCGATAATCAGAACACCCATTAAAAAATATTTGAGATGTATGAGAATTTTCGTCATCAATAAAAGAATGAAAATTGTTTGAAATGTCCTGCTAGGCTTAGAAGGTCACCCTGAAAATGAAATAATAAGTAAAATCTTATCCATGATGAATGTGCAAGGTTTACCTATTGGTATTTACTTCCAAGTAAATTCATATATGCTGCTCCAGATCATTAAGGCTGATTTCATAAATTATAAAAAATGGAGCACCTACAATAATGTGGAGAAGTTCTGATTAGACACGTTCGAGAATTTTTATGCTATTTTGACAAATGTTACCCAAAAATTTCCACAATAAATCGATTTTGGTTTGATGAGTGTTTTCTGCATTAGTTTTTTCTTTTTAAGCTATAGCATGGACTTCTTGTGGAGAAGCCAACTTAATTGGACGGATTCCAGTGTCATGTCTGAACTTCAAATTCCTTCAGCCATGTGACTTTTGTGAAGGTCAATGCACATACAAATAATATCGTAGATGGATTCCATCGGATAGGAAAAAAATCGATATTTTCTGAATATTGAAAGGCCAATTCTTTTTAATATTGTGAACTGCCATCAAATGCCATACTTTGTCAAACGCCTGAGGTATATCAAATGGAAAATGGCGAAATATTTTTTTGGCTTCACAGGATGTTGCCCTGAAACCAAATTTTTAATGTGATTTAATTGACTTAGGTAAATTTGTTCACTCTGTGCAGTGCCACTTCCTCGAACAAACGTGGAATCAAGTACCAGTAGGATACATATTTTCGGATTCTAGGAATCATGGTTCCAATTTCATACGTATTGACGTATAGTAGTTCAGACCAATATATATATATATATATATATTTATCACTTTGAAAATTTTTCTATCACTAATGGATGAAACTTTCTTTATACCTATCCGTCATAGACTGAGTGTATTTTCGGTTCATAGAAAGTATGAAAGCCGAAGAAAAAATCATTTTCGAGTTTATGTTTGTTGAAGACATATGCATAGAAATGCAATGACTTATGTTATTTCTTGGATAAACGAATGTTAAAGGTTCCGTAAGGTGCTAAATTGTTGATGATCGTTAATTATAAATTAGATAAGCAATTATAAAAACATTAAGCAATTATAGCTTAAATATAAAATTAGAAAAAACCAAGAATTAATTAACCAATCCTCTATCAATTTAAATTTTGTTTTAGCATACTTAAATTGTATTTATATTAAAAGAAACCAACAAAACAAAAACAAAGTAATTAAAAAGTATTTAAATAAAATTTTTGAGCAATACGACTTATGGCCAATTAGGTGGCATTAGCCCTTTTTGTGAGCTTCCTTAATCGAGTGGCCCATAACTTCTTGACAATATAGCACGGTTGCATGTTCCGCTTGGAAAATTAGGATAATAAAGATTTTTTATCAACACGATATAAAATAACTACTGGCATTTCTGATAATTATAGGAGTCGTCATTTAAGGCTAGTATCCTAAAGAGGTATCGACAAATCGGTGATTGTGAAGAATAGGTTACACATTTAGTATACAAAGCATTATTCGTAGCTAGTCACTACTTTTCCCATCATTCTGGTAAAGGATTCGATCTCGAAGAAATTCCGGCTGTTTTGCCACTATTCATGCATCGATCCGATTTCGATGGTAAATGATGGTATATAACGGATAACGCAATAACGATATTTCTCAGACTTCCCCGATATAATGATAAACGAGGAGAAAAAGTCTTCTAATGACTACACGTTAAAGTGGTGGTGTTGCGGGATGGAACAATAGAATAATTTTTCAGTAGCGAATAGATATCAAAACCACGCGGAGGCTTGGAATTGGTCAATAATTTCGGATATCCTCCATTGGCCTTGATATACAATTTTTCTGAAAGTCTCATAAATGCATGTTGTTTTCAAATTTAGCAGTTGTCATTTTTACATCTTACCTTCCAATTTTGAACATAAGTGTTCCATATCTTAGTGTATCTCCCATAGGTATTGTACATAGGATTTCATATAAATGCTGGAAATGGCGGTAACTCCATTTTAGTTCTTGTATTCTTTGAATTTTTCCATGCTGATCTTGATTTAGAGCGAAATTGATTAAATTTTCGGATGACCGCTATGGGCGGCTGAATCCCAATTTTACTTAAATAACGATAAAGAGCAGGAGAGTCCTCAGAAGTAATAGCAATTTAGCATGGCAGCACTGGTCTGACATTATGATAAAGATGTGGAATTTGAGTCATTTTGGTCAATACAGTAAATATGAGACCTGCTTAAGACTTTTACTCGAAATTTTACGAAAATCTGAATACGAGCCAGTTGATTCATCGGAAGGTACTGATTTTTTTTTTACTGATGTTTTTTATTCAGGGCTATTGTGCATTTTTGTATACCTTTGAATTTCTGTGAAAACGATGTATAAATTTGGGTACTTTCCTATAACCTGCTTTCCCTAAAATACCTATAAAAGCCATTAAAATGAGGGTGGGAAAACTTTACATACATGTTTTAAAAATGCATTTTGCATGAATTTGAGCTCGTTTGCTTGCGAGCCTTAGACTTGAATCACTTTGTGTTGCCTTGTTAAATACTTTAACTCCAAGCCTAAGGGACAAGGTGCGATTTTTTTGTGCAGAGAGATTCTGGAAATAGGTTTTTACATGATTTCTTTTCTTTTTCTTCTTCAATAAGACACAATTTTGGCGGTAGAATGTTTGACGCAGCGGTCTCACTAGGAGCTTTTGATTACAAGGAGTTGTAACGGATGTAGCTGTCTTGATGACTGACCGAATGTGTTCGAATACGGGTTCTCTTTTGGTTTCACTGTAACACTTGGACGTACATTTAAGGGTACCTAGCTCATAAATACTGGTACACCGAAAAATCGAAGCACACAAATAAACGCACGAAGTCGCGCTTTAAAATTTGAGAATTGACTTAAGTACCAAGTGCTTTAAATGTGGAGGCCCACAAAAATCATCTGTCTGTAAAGCTAGTGGTCGTTTCATCTTAAGCTGCGTAAACTGTAATGGAAATCATAAATCAACTGAACTAAAGCACCGTATTTAAACGGCAAATTGCCTTATTTTCTTCGTAAGCCATGGTTTCTGTGTCACCATAATTACAATAAAAAATTTTCATCTTTTACGACTTTTCTAATAAAGTTATTGAGAACAATTACATTCGTTTCAAATCTTCCTCCATACCTACAACACAACAAAATAGCTGCATATTCGTCAGATGGAGCAACTTCCTCAGCTCTAAAACTTATCTTCAGAAAAGCGTGAAGTGACTTGTTCTTAAACTGTAGACATAGGTTACAGAATTCTCGTATAGCTATTGCATTGGTTACGAAATTTATTGCACTACGCTTTCAGGGCTAGGGCTTTCAGTCAATCGACTATAACGCAAACAAATACTTATAAGTTGTACAAAGACATCAAAGAACGCAGACATTGTTTTGATGACTTGTAACGCAACGGACGATCATCAACGTCAATTGATGGGCAATGCGTAAGGAAAATCAAGGAATTGGTGGTCAAAAATCGTCAATTTACAATAAGAGACCTTATATAGCTGGTTTGACAATTGGATGTTTCAAACTATTTTGAAGGATCATTTATATCGCTAATATCGTTGCGCAAGCGCCTAATTCACCTGACGTAGCTCCATGTGGGTTTGGCTACTTCCCCAACTCAAATAACCGCTCCGGAGATACCGCTTTGAAACTTTTGAAGAGATTCAACGTTACATTCAACTTAAATTTCATCGATTAAGATGATCTTCTGCAAATTATGGTGAAAATTCGAAGTTTTTTTTGGTGGCGTTCTTTATGTTTGCTAATCCCTTGCACGTGGAAGTGCGACACGAAATATTTCATAATAAATGATACAGGGAAATCATTCTGTTTTGTACACAGCACATAAATAATTCACGTCAAAATTGATGAGAATATGGCAGATACTAGCAATTTAAAGTAGAATTTGCTCCATAAAGTGCATTAAACGGCAATTTTATTAGAAACGGCATTTCTGTCTCATTCAAGAGTTATCATAAATATATTGAGTCTCATAGAGCAAGAACTGATATATATATATATAACTGATACTTGCGGCGAACTCAATACAAAGTTATTTTCGGGTAATAACGTTGTAATATTTCAACATAATTTTGCAACGCCCCGGCCTGGTCAATCTGGTTGTCATTAATGCGTACGATGAAATTAAGTGGATTATTATCCACTTAACTTATTTGTATTTATCTTCATTGATCTTAAGTTGAATTCCATTATTATAAAACTAGAGGTTTAGGATCAATCAATGTGGTATTTTAAGTGAATCTATTCCAAACTGAGGTTAATTAATATTCGTCGTTTAATTGAATACTGGGATTTTTTAGTATGATGAAGTACTTAATGAACGTTAAAAGTTATAAAGACAATTTGCTTTATACGCACAATTTTAAGGATAAAACCAAGACTAAAATTATAAGGTAATATATAAGTTGAATAATTTTGGAAATATAAAAATGAGAGTATGAAACATACTTAACTATGTTATAACAAATCAAATTTTCAAGCAACCCTAGTTAAGAATGTTCAGAGAATTTGGAATAACATATATGCCATTTTTTTAACTCATCTTTTATTTTTATACCTGGGAATGTAGTTTTCAATCAAAGAAGAAATCGCTTCTACTTGTATATACAATTAATAATTCGGCATTTTGGCCTGACCTCCTAGCTCAAACTTAACTTTCGTTCTGTTTGTATTTTTAATTTAAAAATAAAATAAAATTTGTTTTTACAATACCTGGACTATCTTTGTCATCTCTTGTATATCGATTACACCATTTCCATCAACATCATACATACGAAAAGCCCATTTTAATTTCTCTTCCGGAGTTCCGCTAGAAGTTACATCTATTGCAAGCAGAAATTCCTGAAAGAGTACATGAATTAATCTTATAAATTTAATTTGTTTTGTGAAAAACATAATTTAACTTAATCTTATGGCATTGTGGTTCACGTAACCTTATGACACTTTTTATCTAACAAAATTTGGACCATCACACATTTCACGGTACATTCGCACATACAGAACACACCATATTCAATAACTTAATTTTGAATGTTTAGATGCTATTCTTTACGTTTAAGGTTATAAGCCGTATACTCAAAATAAATTTTTTATGGTTTGATTTCATTTATGACAAGAAAGTTAGTATTTCTTCCACAAAAACGAAACAATAAAAAAAATGAGTTCGTGGAAAATGTTACAAAGTTGAACTCTTAACTACTTTTTTGCTTATTACTCATCCAAACACTCATCCACATTCCTTGTTTGCACGGCATTTCATTATAAATTTCAATAAGTTTAAAATTGTGATAGTGACAAAGTGTTAATAAAATTTTTGATTGAAAAACTTTTAAAATTTGGAAGAATTTCCAATGATGATGTGAAACACAGCGTTAAACGTGTCTGATTGCTCTTACTTTGTAGGCTTAACTGGGATGCGGATAAACTGTAAGTAAAAAATTCAGACTTACAACAAGGTAGATGGAGTAGCTGGTGCTCATGAACGTTTTGCTGCCATCCCCATTGAGGAAAAAGTTTTCAATATACAAATGATTTGTATGAATACCCAGAGATAAGCCAAGGACGACGTTACCAAATTTCCCTCTATAAGAGACATGAAAGTCTAATTAAAAATGCCGGAAAGCCGATATTAACATCGATTTTAGCGACTTGTAAAGCTAATAGTACAAAGTGCTGCAGGAAATTTAATTCGCAAACCGTAGATACTTACGTAGTATGATGAAAAATGTCGGAAAGCTGCAATTGAAAAGAACGTCGCATACCAACCTCAGACAGATGCCGTCGGAAAATGGAGACAAGATAAGCGATTCTTCAAGCAAAAAAGCATGAATTCCTGAAAGGGTAGTGCGAGGAAATGGAGAGGCATGAAAAAGTAAATGGAAAATGCATATATTTGGAAGGTCAAGTGACTGCAAAGATTGGCCTGATTGCTGGTAAGGAGTTTAGGAATTGCATGCATGATCATCTCTGCAAAATTTGGGCACATAAAACTTTTGTAGCTATTGTAGTCTATGACTATACCCTGTGTTAAGGACTGGAAAAGCCACAAATTTTGCCTTCTCTCACCTCATAAGCCTCCTTAAATTTTTCTTTCAGAATCTGTCAAGTGTGGTTTCTTATTGATTAAATCCACTATCAACCTGATATCTGCACTGCCACAAATCTTGGAGACCCGCTGAAGAAATCGACACACATTACGGGTTTGACCATTTTAAGGCTGCTTTTGCCTAATTTGTCAGCCTGGGAAATGCTTTAGGCTTTCTGCAATGACATTAAGCACCGTCGTATTTGTCATAAAGGTAAGAGCTGCCTGATCTTGCCTTATCATGCAAACTTCATTGCCTATCCTGGGACTTTTACATTTGGTAATCGAGAAAATCATCTTTACTGTGGAACTGAAACACAGTGGAACTTGGCAAATGTGTCAACATGTAAGCATGGTAGCTGAAGAGAGTTCGTTGCAAAGGAAAACTGCAAGGTTGGAGTAATTAAGGACTTTGTTTAGCTTGCCTGCAGTGTGAATTCGTTCAACAATTTCAGCGTCGATGGCAAACGTTGAATTCCTCTAGCAACACCATGTTTCCGGCATAGGAGGCAATCGATTAAAAGAGAGGTCTTTCCGAAATCAAAAACCATTTATGTGTCTCGTATTATGCCGAAAATCTGATATGAATAAATCCAGAAGCTTTATTAGAAAAATCTAAAGTATTCTTTTCCGAACGGTGGCTGAGCCAGAAGAAGCTAGTTCATCTTACGTACAAAGAAACTGACGAGGTATTCTACCAAATTATCAAGCAGCGGGCAGAGTGGCAAGCATAATTGCTGAAACTCAGACTTGTGGCAGGGTGTAATTTAGTACAAACTTAGAACAAATATTGTAGTATAAACGGATGAAGTCTGCGCTGCCAGTCCTTCCATCTAAAGCAAGATTAATCATATTTGGCCTATATATCAAATGAAAAAATGTTAGATCGAAATTTAAATTTGGTTAAGATCTTATTAATACATCCGGTAACTCCAGTACAGTTATTTATTCGAAACTGGAGCAATAGGATTGATACAGCCGTAAGAGTTGGTTGCAACGAAATATCATTATAACGTGGTTAACCACAGCTAAGTGTGTCTAAGTCTGTTTTCAAAAAGGCCAAGATTGAATTAAAGAGGTATCTCTAGTACCCATAAATGGGAAAATTTTACAAAATTTCAGTTTTGAGTGAGTATGAATGGTCAATGTGTATAAAAAAATAAGCAGGATGGGATGAGAACCAGAGGCACCCTTAGTGTTCCGTAAAGAGGATTTAAATTTAAATCAAATTCCCCTTTGTGGTCCGAAAAGAGGGGTTTGAGCAAATTTAGCCAAACAAATTATACTTAACATTTAGATATACTTTTAACCTATCTGTTTACCTTAACCGACTGTAACTTTCTTACTTGTATTAAGATATCTATTGTTAATACTCTGTTCACTATTTGCTGCTTGTTTATATCTATTTATTTTTCTTATCACCATTGAACATGGTTTACCAGCATGAATTGCGCTTCACGATACAAATGTGGTGATAAAGAACATTTACTGTGTAGCAGCTTTAAAACTTGATGGGAAATTAGTCTGCTTGCACCTCATTATTCATATTGCTTTTTTTTATAAAGAATGTAGCACAGCAATTATACAAAAAAATAGTCAAAAAAAATATGGATCGATAAGTTTGAATGGAAAATAAAAATTGATTTCCGTGAAATATGTGCAAAGATAGTAAAATTAATAACGAGTGTAAAGAAATGCTTCCGAATAGCTTGTATTACTTAAACCGAAAATATGTAAATTAATAAATTTTAATCACATATATGTGAGTTTTTGCTATAATTAGTTATTATTAGGAGTTTCAGAATTTATGAAGACGAGAAGGTCTTCACAACTTTATTGAAAATCAGAAACACATTTTTTTAAGAATGAACCTGATATTGAACGTACGTTAATGTCTGAAGTGACTAAATGCAGAAATGCAGCAGTAAAAACTGTTGAAACAGAAAACTACTTGATCATTCCAGGGATGATGCATTCGCTCAACCACGAAAACAGTTGCGGCTGTTGTATATTATATTAAGAAAATAAATTTACAAAATTATTTCCTTATGGTCCTGGCAAAACGACCTAAGGTCTGTCTGCAAGAAAATATTGCAGTTTAAATAAAGTTTAATTTATTCATTTGTTACATGAGGTTTGGTTCTCATATACTGTTTAACAAATAGGTAATACAATGAACTAATTTAAAGAAATTTTACAAATAATTTCATTAATTATTTTCATTTGCCTAAAATGTTTGCTACTTAAGTGGTTGCTCCACTTGCACGAGCAGAATATGTTTTTTACATTGGCACTACCGGTTACTACGTGAACTGGGAGCTTTTTGCCGGTTTTGGAATTAGGGATTCCAATGTGCTGCGTTTATATCAGTTTTTAAACAAAGATACCTTATGCCTGCCCTCTTGCCACCATCTAATCCCATGTTGCATGTAAGTAATATTTAATTAAAATAAAGTAATTATTTTTAATTAAAACAAAGTACAATTGAGTATTTGATTTAGGTTTATGGAAGATGTATATTTATCAAACTCCCTTAAATTTTAATTACTTTTGAAAAAATTTTATGAAGTTTTGACATTAAAGAAAATTTAGAAATATTTCTCTATAAATGTGTCGTTTTTATACGATTTTTCAGCGGTATTTATTGTAATATTTGTTTGAGGATTCATTTTCATAAAGGTTTATCTTATATACGTTTTTTTGGGGTAATTATGTACCACATAAAAATAGAATTTACTATTCCTAAAAGTAGATAAAGAGTTTACGTGTTAGTTAAATCGCCATTACATCCTAGACTTGCCCTGATGAATCATGTTGGTAATTCGAATCAAGCTCTATATTGATTTTCACTGATTTATCAAATTCATCAATGAAAGGCCATACCTCTACCCAATGAATCTACTGGATGTTAATGCGGTTGACGATGCTAATTCGCTACACTTCCTGATTCCATTGGATGTGCCGTTCGCAACCATGGACCATATATCCTACACAGGATTTTACGCTCAAAAACACTCAGTGCTTGCCAATCAGGTTTTGAAAGCACCATCCTTTCGGTACAGTAGGATAGGCATTGTGACGGCCTATTCTAAATTTTTTCTCAGGGAAAGAGTTCTATTGCTTAATTGCGTTCTTGGCCAGCAAAAATATCTGATTGGATGAGTAATCCAAAGTTAGATGAGTAGGTACATGTTTTTTTGTTGTTCACAGAGCAAACATTTCGAACTTAAAATTTTGTCATTTCAACAGATACCCTAAAACTAGAACGAATTTCTGAAAATAAATGAAAGTCTGCCAGACTAGGTATAGAAAAAATAAATATTTTTATCATCAAGCAGAGAGAATATTACTTATTCATTACTAATTCATTAGTTGACGTCACAAGATTATCTTAAAATATTTACAAAGTTCTTACATGAGATCCTAAAGGGAATATCAACGTTTGGTGGAGCGTAACAGCANAGGGAATATCAACGTTTGGTGGAGCGTAACAGCAGTACAGGCTATTGAATAGAGCAAAATCTTTCCTTCAACTTCAACTTTCACTTACTTCTTCAGTATAAAGGACGTTTGCATGAAGTCTAGTTTCTATGCGGCAAATTATATAGAAGAAAGAACTGGACCTGCTATCGTATATTTTGAATAAAGTACTGAAACATTTTCGATTGAGAATCGAATGGCTCTGTTTATGTATAGGCCGTATAAGCTGTCTATACCAAAACCAAAAATCCACTTTTTAAGTGAAACAGTTGATCATCAAGTGGTGGACACGTAGACGTTCTATTATCATATGATTATTTGATGATATCGTAGGTACGGATGCAACAGCTACATATGTCGTTGCTAGATGTAGTGTGGCAACTGATCACAATCGTTAGCGTAGCGATAGATGTTGCAGTTAGCCCAATTCACGATGGCTTTACTTCGGGAACACTGGCGGTATAGTCATTTTGACCTAAAAACGTTCACGTGTCTGGAATTTTACTAACTGCAATATTGACTGCAAGAATTTCCTTAAGTAAACCCAAATTTTGTGTGAGACGAAAATTCTCTTTATCTAATTTGACAAAACCGGTTAATGCAATTTTTGTAAACTTCAAATGTGTATGACTAATTCTCTGCACATCCAGATTGACCACTTTGTTCCGATGGATGGCTTAAGCTTGACTATTTTGAGCAAAACCAGCAGCAAAGCGCATAGTTGTGTCAGCTTTATTGCCCACGATACGTGTTTCAAAGCTAAAACCCATTGCCTTCTCCGACTTGTGCCGCTGGATGTTAATGAGCAGTTCGGTCAGTTGGTGGAACCACATTGTTTTCTGAGTGATTAGTCTTATCGGGCCAGAAACTTAATTGACGGAACTGGCAATGTAATCACTATTTAGGATGATATTGCAATTTGCTCACCATGTACTTGTACTTGAACCAAATGGCCTTCCTGGTCTTTACAGATTGAACTACTGGTCATGAAAATTCGGCCATAGTTTTCGGTTTTGAAAGAAATCTTGAATTTATTTACATTTTCATACCTTTCCTCAGATAAACGTCTCAGAAACATGTGTTTTTGCTCCCTTTTTTCAAGGTATATCTGGGAGGAGGAACGTGTGGCGGCTAATCTCTTCTATATCTGTTATGTGATATCATATTTAATATTCACTGGAGTTTCTGCAATCCACACACTTCTCTGCAGGAGGTTGCAGGAGGCAATCATCTTTTGATTGAAGCCTCTCTATGGCGAAATTGTGTTGAACTAGATAGCCCATCGCAAAAGCGGCTTGCCTTGGCAGCGACAAAAAATGATTGGACTTCATATTGGCCTATTTTACGAAAGGTACGTCCAAATAGCTTGCCGCAGGACGTCCATCAATCACAAAGTGATCCATATTATAGGGTGTCTGTTGATCTGGAGCCTGCAATGTTGATTTATGTCTATAAAGTTACCGGATTATAGTATAAGACATGAAATGTTCTGTGGTAAACCAAAGGATACTTCACGGAACGGGTCGTTATATAAAACAATAGAATAAAAACTGACACCTTGACCTTACTGATTAAAGCGTTGATATCATCATCATCAACTTCAGTTTACAGACGTAGCCGAGAACAAATTCTCGGGAATTTCTTTTGACAAACCAATTCCTCTTTTTTTAAAAACTGATGCCAAACTAACAATTGTTGACATAACAACGCGCAGCTAACAAATGTAAAAAGGAAACATCATGGCATGGACATAAGTTATTCAAATGTATGCTCAAATCCATCTTTACATGAAAACGGTATTTTTTTTTAACAAGAGCCAAATAGATACTATTTGAAATTTCACTAATTTCTTTTCGGACCACCCAATATTTTTTCAAAAAAACCAATTTCAAATTTGTAGAGAGTTAATTAAAAAATAACACAAAAACGCCATAAAGCCAAATTTTAGTAGCATTCTATGAATTCCTGGCACGCTCCTCAAAAACCCGTGTTTTAACCTAAAAGGTCTATTAAATCTCTTCAATGCATATAATGGAGTCAAATATTTCCCAGGATGTTTGTACCTGGATCTAAAATTTTTATGGTTTTAATTTAAAAGTGTAAAATATTCGACGACGTTAGACATGATATTTGATGGTAAATTAGTTTTCCTGTAACTTATTATTACTGTAGCGTCTTTTATAAAAGTATTTTTGAGAAAAACGTTCTTTGAAAAGCTAGAAATCTAACATGAAAATGTGTGCATTTATAATTTATTTCCATATTTTTTTCACTTACATAGGTTAACACATGTTCGGAGTTGCGAGAGTATGCTACCAAAGAACAGTAATGTAGGTAAAAATTATATTACTACCATAAGTTTGGGACACTCCACATTTTTCTTTATTGAATTCATGCTTGACGCCATTTTATTAAAGTTTTTTTTTCCAATTTCATAAATGTATGCTCCTAATGGCTTTCAGGACCGAAAGGAATGAACTTTCTTTTATTTTATTATTAAGATGTTGATTAAATAATCTGTGTATGAATTTCAATTTTTTAGATAATTTGAGGGATTACTTTTTATTTTGTAAATGTAATTCTTCATTTATTTATTTATTTCATTTCTCGTTTTTTGGGAACATGTTCCTTATATACTGTTCAGTTTTGCTAACTTGTTGACTTCTGCTCAGATGTTCTTTATATTAATTTGTTGCTTGTATTCATTCCTGATTTGTACAACTCACAAACCCCTGTTTGAATGCGCCACCATATTTTTTTTTGATAAGAAATGAAGTGAAATTTAAAAATTCTTTGCAAGAACATCAAGTCAATAAAATTAATGGCAAGCAAGCCCGTGATCTAAAGTGAGTAAGTGCCAAAGTGAGCCGGAGTGGGAATTGTAAAAGATTGTATTTGCAGCATTTGCGTTGTCAACGCTTTAATCCATGTTTGTTTGGTAATGCTGACATGGACCCATAGCAATTTGTTTAATGCATTTTGGAATAGACTAGGATTTGATTTGTGCCCTTTTTTTAACAATTCATCGATTTGACTCACTTAAAGCAACAAACCACAAGTGAATATGTTCCCCAAAGAACACTCAAAATTGTCTTATACCATAGTTTTGAAGAAATTTTAATATTTTTGAATGTAAAAACAGTCAAAAACATTACAAAAGTCAGCTAAAAGTTCGGGAGTATGAAGTCTTTTGCATAAATTACCATTTATGTAAATGATCTCCAAAATTAACTAGTGAACTACTACGGTGTTGGCCTTCTGAAAGCCGTATTGATTTTTATGAATCATGTGAACCTTCTACAGTCTCCTGTATTCAATTTTTTCAATAATTTTTTTAATTTCTGGCTCAGGGAAAATCGGATTACAGTTATTTCAATCATCCTTTGCACGATTCTTGTGTATTGACTTTATGATGGCTGTTTTAAGATCAGAAGGGACAACGTCGGCAAAGAAAATGGTCACATTATTTGATATTGCATACTTTATGATATTTACATTTCTCTTTAAATCTCTTGCCTGAATGCCATCGTAGTCACTGTCTTTGTTTGCATTCGATTCTTTTAGAATGTTAAGATTCTGGGAATGTTGAATTTGAGGTAGTTCAATTTCAAACCTTTTCAAATTGCAATCAAGCAGTATTCCACGCACGTTTTCATTGAAATTCATTGTAGACTTGATTGGTACAGAGTTGCTGCTATACATTTTCATTACATTTTGAATTTCAAAATCAGAAATGGGCATTATC
>JXOS01133338.1:0-18630 GCA_001015075.1 Cirrula hians
TGGTTTATATAATAAGAAGTCATTGTACATTGTAAACATAACAAGAAACGGACCTGTTGCGGTAGATCTTGAATAANATAAAACATAACATGAAACGGACCTGTTGCGGTAGATCTTGAATAAGGAACAGGAACATTTTTGTTTGTGAATCGAATAGCCGTGTATATGTATAGTCCTTCTTAAGTTTTATCGCTTACCTGAGGAAAAGCAATAAAACGCGGCAAATAAAAATGTGCAATGACTCGGAAAAGCTAGAATAATTCATCAACAATTTCGTCAAAATTTTCATCAGAAATCAGATGTTTAAAGGAGGACACATTCCTAGCGATAAAAAAGTTAATTTTTTGTATCATCATATGAATATTAATTTTTGTAGTGTTAGGTGCCACTTTCGATATAATAATCTACTTTTTTATTCAAACAGCTACCAAGTTATTTATTAAGAGTCGGCGCACGCATGACCGTTCTTTAACCAACAGGATTATTATTTCATGCAATGCAAACGTATGCTCTTTAAATATAGAACGGTGGTAATTGCGGTAATAAGTGATACCCAGGAGGTCAGATTAGAGAAGACTGGCAAAAGGCTCTGTTAATCCGCTGATATACTGTGGTCATTTGCTGATGCAATTACAAATTCAGCCACCATTGCCAGATTGCATTGTTGTCATTGTGCGCACGTCTCTCTAAGTTTTCATTCTACAGTTAACAATTTCATCAAGCAATGACCAGTTGAGGGTGAGACGATGCTCTTTTTTATTTATTCTTTTTTTATTTATTCGGATTACTCAATCTTATATTGATCCTTCGAGCCCCGCACATTTCAGGTGTGCCAGCTTTGAACAAAACAAGAAGCATACAGCCAGATCACATTTATCCAAGTAACAATTCATTTTTGTTGTAATGGTATGTTAAGTAAAAAAATATTATTAACAAGAAGATAAGGGATGTTGCATACTTTTAGACTGTTGATACAGTGCCAATAACTCTTTAATCCGTATTATATTGTGTCAGATCGGCTACTTACTTATACAAATAGACTATCACATAATGTATTAATCGAGAAGATCTGCTGCTATTTTTTTACAAACAATATTAACAATATATTGTACTATTTCAATTAGGTCCATTATAAAAAAACACACTTAATATAATAATAAACATATTGACTTGTATTATTTCACAATATTGAAAATTCATAATTATAGAATATCAGTTTTACTTATTTTTCATTAAAGTCACGGGAGCAAATACAGGCACAACCGGCAGACAACCCGGCAAAGCAAAAAGAGAAATTAAAAGCGTTCTATTGATTTAATGTTGACGTTTCCAGTAACTGTTGTTAAGGTATTTTAACCATCCGATATCGCAATCGGTTCTTTAGTCTCCAGCTTAATTTTGGGTAAACGTCCTGAAAAACTAGTGTAAGTGCAAACAAATTAATGCTTTTATATTACATATATTTAAATGCTATAGTGAAGAAGATTGGTCTGCTCGTTCGCATGCACAAAATTTCATTCATTCACGAATTCTCTAGCCAGGTATTTCATTGCATACTACTAATATGTGGTATGCCAGATTGCTTTGGGCATTAACATGGCATTGTACAATTTTAGCAAAATTGGGCTATAACTATGACATTTGCGAAATGGGTGCAGATGACCATTGGGGGTATCTGAAGTTAAACACTGATTAAGCTTCATTTGTACAATGTTATGGTAACAAACCAAACACACCTCACAATAACCAAATTTTATCGAGCTCAAAAACGTTTAAAGGTATCGAGATATAAATCAAGGCATATTTATTTCAATGTATTTAACAAATGAAAATGTGCGTGTTCGCACATGGCAAAAAACGGACTACGCCCTGAATGAGGTTTAGTTGAGAGTTGAATTTCAAATCACTTTGTAATCTGTTGCCGTAATCAATGGCTGCAAACCTACCAAAGCTTCGTATTGCATTGCAAATGTGGTTTATTGAGATTAATCACATTGAACAACAGCATCTGATTTCCCAATGATCGCCTAGCAACGGTTTGTGCATCTTTATGGTAGTCAAAAGTCAAATTAAGATAAGATAATGATCCTGGAAGGCGATCAGAATTAAAAACCAATGCCTGCACAAGTGGCACATACTGATGGGCTATTGATTACTTCGAACTATTATGACGGCAATGGTAAACTTAGTTAATGACTCTAGCTGCTAAAAGAACAAATTAAGAATGAAATAAGAATAATAAATGCAAACTGATGCACCAGTTTTATAGTTCGTTGGCAATCTTTATTGGACGGCTAGTGGCCGGCTAAACTGCCTGCTGAAAACTTATCCCAGGATCTAGTTCGACCGGTTTAAATCTATAATCGTACAATTGAAATCACATCTAAGCAAACAGAAATGCGATACATGAAATTTTAATTATAAATACGAGAAACAAATATTAAAATTGCGGGTATACGAAGAAATTTATTAGTTAGTGCGGCAATGGCGAATATTTATGTGCTAAGGTTAATGGTTACGGCGTACGCAAGCTAATCACTTTATTTTTATGTTACATTTTTATTTTTACCAGTTGTGCGTGCTGCAGCGCTACCTAGAATGTCGTCAGGGGCCTAGAAGCCGATTTGTGGATTTGACAATTTGTAGTGTGGCGTGCGAGGTGTTGATTGCGAGGTTGTGTGTCTGCGGGAAATGTGACTTCATTTGTTAGGCGCCACTAACGATAGCGAGACATGCACAAAAAGCCCACAAAAGCTCAGCTAAGATTGCATAACCATTTATATATTAAAGATACAAAATGAATTGATTTGCGTGCATCAAACGGCACTGTGCTCATGTCTTGTCCAGTTGGGCTTGTTTATTGGCTACGGAATTTGCGAGCTGTTGCTTGACGATTATCATTAATCAAAATGTGCCAAAGCTAGCACCAGAACAACATATGTTGTTTGACTTCAACAGTTAAGCGCTTTTAGATGTTAATACTTTTATAATTTATTTTTTAATAGCATTTTCGCAATCATTTTGAATGAATTGCAATAATTAGTTTGTTTTAGTTGCATGTAATGAAAATACAAATAATTTCTTTGTCATTACAGAGATAACTTTAAAAAGACCATTTTCAACAAGTTCCACAACATGCACAGTAGATAACATTCGTACAAAATGCAGAGAGAATTAATCTAGTAATGAAATTGATGATTTTTAAGGATTTATCTTTTTGCAACACTGTTTTTGACAACACTGTTTTTGGCAGCTCAACTGTTTTCATATGACATTACTGTCAAACATGTTCAGTGTAATCTATAATTTAACCATAAATCCACAGATGAACAAGGCTTACAGATCATTGAATTGAATGCTCAGTTAAAAAAGTTCATAATGCACTTCTTCAATTTTATGATCAGTTTGGGCGACCTTCTTGTGACTATTGCTTTAAATTTATATTATTGCACATTTAACCACCGACTCCAATACGTTAAGTGCGGACAGAGCGACATATCGCAGTTGTATTAGAGACTGGTTTTAATAATTGGACCTCTCCTCTGAAAAGACTTGCCGGAGGATTTAGGTGTAATACATTTTAAAATACAGCTGATATAGCTTATTGGTGGTCGAATAAGAGAAGCATAATAGTGATGGGTCCATGACATCATCGGTCTGAATTTTTTCAAAGACGACGAATTCAGAAATATTACTACGTATGCCGTGTGCTGCCGTGCATTGCTTAACATTTTTTTATTTGCCCCAAATGCAAGAGGTGGACTTCGCTTACATGTGGTTTCAACAAGCCGGTGCCACATGCCACACAGCAGGCGAAACGATGGCTTAATTGAAAAGAACATTCGGTGAACAATTTATTTCACGGCTGGGGTCGGCCAATTATCCACCGAGAACGTACGCTTTAACACCATTAGATTAATTTTTGTGGGGCTATGTTACGGCTCATCTCTATAAAGATAAAAGAGAATGCACTTTAATCCAATATTGAAGAATATATTCGTGAGATAATGCCAGAAGTGTTAGTGAGAGTACAGCATTTTCATGAAATCGTCTTATACATTTAATTATATGGATGGTTCTATTAACTAAAATAAAGATTTCATTAATTACTCTAAATCCAATTTGCTTTTTATACCAAATCCGAAAGCTCTTAAAAAATCACCCTTTATTTATTTATACACTCACGCAATTTTAATAAATAATGTTTAATTTAACTAAACGATAACGATATTTCTCAGTTATAATTATGAAGTCTTAAGAGAAAAAATCAGTTCAAGTATTTAGTTATTTCATGAAAAATAAACTTTTTATTAATTCATGGTTTTTATTGAGAAGGATCTGACAGTGCTGAGACGAACAATGATTAAGAAAATGTTTATAACAAAATAACAAAAACGATACCCTAGAACCAAAGACCAATAGTTGGCAGTTGGCAGAGAGATGGGGAAATAAAGTCATATCAAAATTCCGTATCGGATTTTTTAGTTATTGGTCACAAAAAGTTTTAATTGCACCGGACATCCATATTGGATTTATGAGGGTTCCATATAAACGCATTTTGTTATCCAGCTGTAGCAAAGAGTTTTTGCGAAGAATGCCATTTAATTGCATGGCTTTCAGTGAATACCCAAAAAAAAACAAATTTTCTAACGTATGACATTGGAAATACGTTCAATGTTACGGAGGAGCCTGAGTTTGTCCGCAATGAAAATGTTACATGAACTCTTTCGGACTCGTAGACACGGTTGCGCAATTGGCCAAATAGATTTCAATTTGTTTAAGATTTTTACCAATGCCATTTGAGATAATATTGCAATTCTTAAATAAGCTAAGAATTTGTGTGTCATCGGGGAATATTGAATTTGTTAGGAGATTATGAGGTGGTAGATCAACACTAAATATGATGTATGGAAAGGGATCCACCACCACCATGGAGTATACCAGATGTAGTACTACAATTTCAATGTATAGCACGCTTGTACTTCAATCTTTTTCAATTAGAAACGTATAAAATCAATATCTTATGCATATTGTGAGGGAAATACTTCTTAATTGTGAATCACACTTTGTCAAAGTGATTCTATTTCATTAAAACCGGATCATGATTTCTTTATTGTTGAACTAGATTTTGGAAACCACTCTTGTTTAATTTTTAGAGATTCAACAGAATATACATATATCCGATGGAGGGTTTCATCGGAAGTTATCAAAATTTGTTTTTTTCTCATTAGACAGCCTATTAGCTGTTTCACTTTGTGTACTCATGGTCAATGGAATTTGTGTGACCAGCGAGATTCGGAACAAAGTTATTCAGATACTCTTGCATTTCTTGTTTAAGTGCTTCACTAAGACGTTTATTTGTTTCGAGATAGGTAGATTTGACAATCGAAATACGTAAACTGCTGTCAATCCCGTCTAGACCGTGTCTTGTTTCTCAGACGACTTTCATTTTCGTATCTGTTTAATGCATAGACGTGTCTTACAATAGCGGAAGTTGTGGTACTGCTGACCATATCACTATATATTTCATTATATTACTTCTTCGTTCTTTGATAATACATTCTGAATGTGCTTTAGAAATCTCAGAACGATGTTACCCCTATTGAGAGAATTGTAGAAAATCAAATATATGTCGTATTCAAAAACCTTAAACATTGAAGAAGGGCAGACGTGCCACGGGATTTATTGGATGTAAATCAGAGTTACCTCAAATAAGAAAGAAGAAGAAGGTTTAATGAAGCATTGGCCACAAACATTAATTTATTTGAATTAAATTTTATTATTCAGTGGCCATATATATGATCAATATGTTTAACGAACAGAGGTATGGTTTGAAGAAAGTCAGATGCACATCCAGTCTACCAATGTGTTTTAAGCATACAAAATAAAAGTTCAATTTAATTCAGTGAAATTCCTGGATTCGGTTCATATGTTATCTGCGGTACCTCCGGTGTACCCGATAGGTAAAAGAATATTGATTGATTGATTGATTATTCATTAGAAAGAATTTTGGTTCATTGATTTTGGATTGCAAAGTGACATATTTTTCTATGCTCAAGGATTTGGAAACAACTTGTGGTTTAATTATATTGTACAAACCCACAAAATGCCCAGTCTGTTTATCATATATAAAAAACGCAGTCAATTATTGAATGAAGATTGAAAGGAGCATATAGTGGCATTTAATAAATATTCAGTTGCGTTTTTTTTTAAATATTTATTTAAAATATGAATTTAAAAAATTACATTTTAAATTCCAACATTTGTGGTACTGCGGCCATTAGCAGCCCACAACCGAACCCCTTTTAATTCGTACTTGCAATTGTCAGTAAAGCAATTAAATATTCAAAGCATTTACTCTAAGCTTAAAACTCGCCAAGTAATTTAAATAAACTTTAAATGGCAACGAGTGCTGTTTAATTGTCAGCTTGAGTGGTGTTTTACTGTGTGAACTCAATAAATCATTTTTATTCACACCACAAACAACAGCCGTATCTTTGCATATTACAACAAACCAAAACATATTAAAAACTTATATATTTTTATTACTATAAACATTTGTATAAATAACGTTAAATATTTTATTACAATACAGATTATGGTCTAATGACATGCTAAATACATCAAGCATAATCAGTCGATGTGGGTGATATTGATTAATTCAATGTGTTCCCAAATAAGGTAACGATACGATTATTCAAAGTTAACAAAAAAACAAAAAAAAGGATTAAAATAAAATTCAAATCAGAATTTGCTGGTAATTGCTGTTTTTAAATTCCTATTAAATTCTTAAACTGTAGTTGATCAATACATTATTAGTTGTTATTATATTTTAGGTGTTCCCAAATGAATTCTAACCGCCACAAATGACATAAACAGATGTCAAAATGTTCTCATAAAGTGTATATGGCACCAATGTAGAATTTATAACAAAAATCAGGTCATTGTTTATAAGTAATTATTTTTTAAGAAATATATAGTAACCGAAACTGTGCTTATTGTCTATTTAATGTGTTATCCAAACTTGATGTTAATAAATAATTAGTGGAGTATATACAGTTAATAACCATATTTTATCAATTTCTGTTGTATAAAATTTTCAATACAATAGATGACGAGAAGGATAATGGAAAATAAAACGCCATAATAAATAGAGTGATAATAAAGGAATTAAGCACATGACATAAAAATATAAATATAAAAGAAAACTCAGAAGTTTGGTCAAAGAAAAATGTGATACAAGAAACGAAATTTCCTGGTTTCATTTAACAATTCAGCCTGCAAGACTAAGATTTTCGAAGTACAAGATAGGTGTAATAGTCGGTCGCAAGTGATAACATAAAATCCATCAGTCATTTGGGTATACTTTATAAAAACAACGAACATTATAGTAATATCAAAAGAAGACTGCAGTACAAAATTTGCAATAATTTCTACAGAATTCTATCCTCATTTAAATGAACGTAGAGGAATCGGGCCTTTGGAGGTACCCAAACTTATTGAGTTATTTCAAGAGTATTATGGAAATGTCGAAGTATATCTCCTATGGCAGTTTCTTGAAATTATGGACTGTTTTTGTCAAACTGTCGAATATCATTCCAAACTCAAAACAATACAGCCGTACCAAATTTCAGCAAATACTGATTGAACCAAAGCCCACAGTACTCCTATTAAGTGAAATTGGAGATAGTATTACTAAGAGAGGTACTCAAATTTATTTCGAATGTTCCTCAAATTTAAAAATGCCACAAAAACAAAATTTGAAAGAATGCGAAAATCGTATATATGCGATCCAGTGACATCGGGTTTAAGAGGCCTATGGAAAGTAGCAGCAATTAGTTTTGCTCAAAAGAACCAAAAATGCTTCCGTACTAAATTTCAAAGCATAAGATTTAATGCAAATGCCGTATTGGGTGACGTGCTATTATCTAACTATACGGCCAGTGTTCGAATTCAACCTAACTCTTTTAAAAATACATTCAGAAAATATATGTTTATTCTGACTCAAAAAGTTATTGTTTCATGTTCACGGACAGACGGATATCGACATTTTGAATTTTTTTATTTGGATTCTATGAATATCTCCCCACGAAACATATTAGCGGCTATCATTATTACTCTGAATAACATAATTTGCACAACCTATAACACCACCACTAGTCGTTAGAACGGAATTTATAGGAGCTTTTACATTGAATGTTTTCCAAACATGTCCTTTTTTTTGAATATAGAATATCAACAATACTTTAAATCGATCAACACTTTTTATACCCAGTAAAGTAAATGAGTAAATTTTGGGATAGATCGATGAATTTGATGGTTTCTATGGAAATTTTATTAAAAGTAATTTCATGATCGTGAACGAACAAGATCGGTACATAGCTTCGGGTACCTCCTGAATAAATCCTGGCGTTTCAATGCATTCTAATAAAATTTGCTAAGGAAGCAACTAGGTCATTACCATAACATTTTAAAATTTGATCAAATTCAGGCTTACACGAAAATTAGTAAAAAAACAGGCGTTTCATTATAAGCAAAACGGACTATATCTTCGGGTAACAGCAATTGTATGCTTATATTCGGTTTGACGAAAATTGGAATAAAATCCAGATGTGGTATCGTATCTGAAAATTGGTATGGAAGCATTTTTGGATCATTACCAAAACATTTTACAATCTTAGAATAATCGTTCCATAACATCAGCAAGTCCCTTTTGAATGTTTGTTCCCAATTTTACGGAAATCATGAAAAAACTGAAGAACTTTTTTTTAATTGCAGCATCAATCAAGTGGCCGCCTTTATTGCCCAAAGTAAATTGTGCCCCTTTTGATGCATTTTCCATTACATTTTCAAGCATCCCTGGCGGTTTAAAAGTGATTCCGGAATGAATATATATCTTGAGATCGTCACCTGTCAAAAGGGGTCAAATCTGGAGATGTGGAGGGCCAGCCAAAGCAATTAAGTTCAGTGTCAACGATTTGAGCGAGTGCTTGGACGTACTACAAGTGTCGTGTACGGTCTCTTGACGATATTCTTTGTGTTAATTGTCACGAACAAAATTTTAACACAATTGAAATAATACATTTAATATTTGCGTTAATAATTCGGCACGTTATTTCAGTGCAAAGCGAGTCATGGTTAAAATATTACCTAATTGACGTTTCATATGCATGACTGATGAAGTTAGTCGGTTGATAAATGTTAAAGTTATTCAACGCTTACATACGGACATGAAAAACTGGTGCACCCTATAGAACTTAATGTTTAATAACACATATAACACATTTTGACTTATTTAATTATTAATTTCATGTTGCTTGGTCAAAGAGATTGACTAGAAACCTTAGTTATCAACGTTGTATGCTGCGAATTGAATAAACACATGCAAAATACCATAACAATAAATAAACAAAAATGTTCAAATTTATTTCGAACAGGTATAGATATTACCAAGATACTCAAATTCAAGAATGAAATTTTCGATAAAGCAATTAAAGTTGCAATAATTTTCAGAACTGACTGCAATTTAAGATAAACATGGTATTCCAAAATAAAAAAATAAAAAACAGACAATACAATACTTATCAATCGTATATTTTTTGTAAACAGGAAAATATTGATGCAATTCCAAAACACCACTTGAGAACAGAGAGCTGTCAATTTTACTCATTAAAGAAGAATCTGATATTAAATGGCTTTGGCAGGAGTTCGAAAGAATGGACTGATCTTTCTCAAATTGAATAATGTAATGGCAATAATGAAGAGTGCTGAAAAACTAAATTTCAATTCCATACGATAAGCGATAATTTGAAAAGCATGCGCTGAAACACTTGCGTTTCATTCTAAGTTCCGTGCCAATTTTAATCAGCGTATTTCCGTGATGTGAAGGATTAACGTAGTAAAACGTTAACGACATTCCCAAAGTGATGGACAAATTTTTCTAAAATAACCCAAAGATTATTCATAAATAATTTCAGTAGCATGCAATGAAACACTTCTGCAATGGGAGAACCCAATTATGACCCGATTTGGCACGTTCTTGATTTTTTTAAAATCTTTTTAGTTAATAGCTTCAAAAATCAAATTTAAGTATTCATGCCCAAAGGGGAACCTACTACATCAATCATTTAGAATTCTTAATTATTTAATTTATTTATTTATTATTTTTTTTTTTTTTTTGAAAGAAATAACTTTGTCTATTAAGAACTTATATTTAGAACTATAATTAAAATATCCCGCATATAAAATAATATGCAACTTTTTTTTTACCACAGTCTAGATTTTCCGATAATATTTGACACAACTTAATATTTAGCTTGGTAAACGATTTGTAGGACGAATGACGTCTTTGTTTGGAGAGGAAATTGAATTGGGTAGAAATTACATCGATTTACTTAACGGATTCATGCTATAAAGCATGTTTAAGTTAGTTCTTTTCGCGAACTTGCTAGGTATTGTGGGGAATACATTCATTACCCTAGTTAACAAAAATACTTATCACACTGATACAGGATCACTCAATAACATGTTTTTCGATTCTATGCACATCCCTCAAAAATACATATTGCCGCATATCCTAATAACTATGCATTACATACTTTGCACAAACCTATAACACCACAACAGTCTATGAAAATCATAATAAATAAATTATATTTGTATTTAAATACTCTATCAGTGTAACGGTATATTTCAAGAAGGAAAACGGTTTCGCATTTAAATATTTGTACAGACAATTTAAATGTATTGCGTAAAATTCTATGGCCAAGCACTATTTGAAGTATTCGTAGGTGGCCTCTAACCGAACTCACGTAATTTCATAATATTTCGGGGTTTCTATTTCATTTTCATTACCTGCAAATCTGTATGTAAATGTTCTGATTGCAAATATGAACATTTTTAGCTGTAATAGAACGTAGAAGTCTGGAGTTTTTTACTTATTGACTGATTGATATCCCTACTACACGTTATGTTAATTGGTTAGGAATTTTCGTTCTAACATAAGCTTAATTTAAACAACTGCAATCATTATAAAATATATATATTTTTTTTTTATTTCTCCCTATGAATTTAATTTTATTGACACCATTACCGAAAATTTGAAATCAGAAAAATTTGAATCCAAAAGCTTTTCAATCAGCAGAACAGCACTCTGCCATCACACGACATTGCAGATAAGTATTAAATATTGACTGACACGCACATTGTCCGAGTGACATTCTGATTAGGGCGATGTTTTGAATTAATGATATTGTATTGCTGGCGAAGTGGTAACGATTTTCTGATTCATGTGCCTTGAAATATTTGCATCAACGAAAATTTCGAGTGCCATATCGTGCGATAAGTCGTTAACTTAAAACTGAATAATTTTGTATTGAAATTATGGGACCATGTTGATTTTTTAGCACTTTTGATGTGAAGCAATTTACAACACTAATTTCTGAATTTTAATTCATAAACTGCTGCCACAGATCACCTGTAACAACTGCATGTCTAGATGTTGCCACAATGAATCGTTTATGATACACTATTCACCATACCTTTTGGTGTTAATATTTACATAAAACATATTGTTTACATTTTAATGGCTATTTTCAGCTCTAAACATTTGAGCCACCCTAGCGATAATCAAGAATGTTCACAAAGCGATCATTAAATTTTATATAAATACTATGCTCATATATCTACAAATGCGTGTGGTTTTTTGTTGCAATAAATCGATTATATAATTTTCAAAGTCTGTTTGATTTTTTATATATCACATTTTTACAAATGTTTCCTATGAAATTGGTACATCCGTAACCTATAACGATAAAGAGAGAATTGATCTAGACTTACGAAATTCGGCACACAAATTCTAGGAAAAAAAAAAAATGAAATCGAAGATCGAATTTGATTAATATCCGACAAATATTTCGGGTTCCTTCTGTACACATCTTTACTCAAATTCTAAAAACGATCATGATTAAATAACAAAAATTAAACAAAATGTAGATATTGAGTTATTATGATCAATGTGTGTACCAAAAATAAGCAAGTTTCGATGATAATCAATACACCGAAAAGATGACGAATTTGAACAGAACAATAAATATTTTGGAAGCAACGTGTATCTCACTGGCGGTCTTAGCGTACTGTTACATTCTTACTTGTTTAACATGTCTTTGCATTGGTGAAAGCCAGTTCGGTGTATAAATCTTTTGTATATTCGCATAACTCGGCTCCCAATTTCCAGATCTTTTTTATTTCCAGATCTTTTTTATACATGTCGCTAATTAAATTGGTAAAGTATATCGAAGCTGTGGTCATACGTTTGTAACACCCAGACTGAGTACTGGAAGGAAAAATTATGAATCATATCTAAAACTACAGTTAAGAAATTTGTAACAAAGATTCTATGGAAAAATGGTAGAAGTTTAAATTTGTTTCAGATCCGATATATCCGATCAAGTACCTTTAATATATGGCTCTACTCAAAATTGGCACCTTAAGGTATCTGCATATATAAGGGTTGATTTTTATGAATAAAATTTCGGAATTAGTATGTTCACAAAAGGATCTAAACATTTTTCGAAAATGAGCATTATGGAAGGAAAATGAGAGTACAAAGTAAGACTATGAGGTCTCAATAGAAGGGTTTAAGCATAATTAGGCACAATCATCGATTGTATTCATCGATGTATAACAATTGACTGGAAATCAAGAGAACATCGAGTGCACCTTTGTGGTGTAAAAAGAGGGTGTTTAGTAAAAATTAACACTATCCCCAATTTAATTCAAATAAATTACATTATTGATTTTAAATAAATATAATCAATGCGTCTAATAAAAATGTGCATTATGGACAGTAAATCAGAGGAACTTCCGGGACCGCTCTTAGATCGAATAAGGCTTATTGAAAATTAAAAGAAAATTTATTGATTCCATTACCATGCTGAACAATTTTATTGTTTAACAATTTTGAAGGGACATGTAACACACTGCCTAAGCCTCGAACTTTCAAAATTCCTTTGAATTTAATTCTCTTTTTATGCCTATCAGTCATAATCTGAGGGTAATACGGGTTTGTGCACAGTATGTAAGCAATAGAAATAAAAATTTCCGAATATATGTTCCTTGGAGAACTAAAAATTTTATTATTATTAGGTATTCCTATAAAATGTATACTTCGGAAAAACAATAAAAAAAATGGGTGGTTCATTGCATGCTACTGAGGTTTGGTATACAAACAAATTTTGAACGCTTACTCCCAATTTTACTGAAATAAGTATAAAAACCAGGTGTTTCATCGAAAATCAATGAAATTTGGTTTGGAACTGTATTTGGGTCTTTGCATAATATTTTACAGTTTGAGCAAGATTGCTCTATTACTGCGGGTACCTCTCATATCACGTTTACATCCGATTTTTTTTGGTATTCTCTACTGCTGCAAAATATTCATGATTCTAAATAATGACTGAGTGAAGCGTGTTATGTAGTCGATTATGAACGACTATTACGACTATCTTGTTGAATTTTTAATTATGCTCACTAATGTCTTGCTAATTAAATTCATCTTCATTGGTATATTGGTGATATTGGTAGAGTTAGTAGGCAGCTGGTGCAGCATCGTGGTGAAAGAATGTCAGTTCTATTATTTGGAACTTGTGAGCTTATCAGGGATGACTTCGTTAGTAGACAATTCTAAATGAACTCTACACCAATAACGGCATTCATACAGTTTACCTTGAATCACGCAGTTCTGCAAGAAACCTGTGAAATTGAAGAGATAAATCAATATTTTAAAATGTATCAGCATTAGTCAGTAAACTTTAAAATAGAATGAAACTCCATTATATATTTACAGTGGCCTGATTGAAAAATTAGAAAGTATCAAACAAAATGAGACATGCGTCAAATAAATTTAAGCTTTTGAAACTGAAAACGGAACATTACTTATATTTTGACTGCAGTGCTTACATCTTAAAGCCATCAGCCAATTGACTGGCGGTATTATGGGGTTGTGCAAAGTATGTAATCCATAGAATTAATCATTTCCGACTGTATGTTAAAACAAGTAAGAATGTTACAGACGGCTAAGACGTCGCTTCCAAAATACTTAGAATAATTCTAATCAATTTTGCTCAGAGCCCTGTTTTCGGACTACAAAGGTGCATAATAAAATTTTGCTGAACTTGACTAATTGTTCTGGTCAAATTTGCCTTATGCCTTTCTTTCGGAAAACATAGGTGTATTGGAAGAATCTATGATTTTTATCCATTCTTGCTTATTTTTGGTACATACATTTATCATAATTATGATACCTCAATAATTAATTTTCTTTGAATTTGATTAATATTTGTATCTAAATTTCTTAGAATTTCGTCCAATCCTGCTAATTTTTTTTAGTACTCAAATTTTGTAAGGTTTAAATTATAACTGTGGGAAATTCTGAACTAAAATCTCTATTGGGACCATAAAGGAGTATCTGATTTTTATTCAATCACTACCATTTTTGGAACACTCTTAGATATTTTTGATATCCACCTAATAACGAAATTGCATTGCAAAATACAAACTCTTACGTATACAGTAGAGTTAAGGCTCCAATTTTGTACTGCAGGTTTGTCAGGTATTTCATCGCATGCTACGGAATTTTGGTGTTTAGACGTTTTAACGTTATTGCCATGTTATTCTTCGATATGAGTAAAATCAGTCTATAATTTTCGGTACACCTAAGTGTGGTTTATAATTTGAATGACTGATTGATATTATGTTATTGATTTTATCGTCTTATTGATGATGTAAAAAAATTATTAAAAAATTCGAACTTGGTGGTTCCCATTATATGTACAAAATCGTGACGGTGACGAATTATGCATATATGCGTTGCACCCGAAAACAAAGCCGTAAAAAAGGACATTCGGGTATTCTAAAACGAGTCAAATACAATAAAAGTAGTTGTGTGGCCAGGCACTGAGAACCCAATGGTCACATGTGTCTTCAGTCAAATTGGTCATGCGATCATTTTTAAGCTTGAGAATTGTTGGAAGGTGAATTCCGAGAAGTAAGGTGTTGCCGGAAGTTGTTGGGAAAATTCGCATCACCACTCTCCCCCCATCATGACAATGCGAGTTGATTTGGCACCCAATGATTTCTGCTTGTTTTGAAATATCAAAAGTTAACTAAGCCATCAACGATTTGCAAGCGCCGAAGAAACAGTGGAAGTGTTCAAAATTAGTTTTTTACAATTGTATCAAAGTGAATGAAAAACTGGTATGACTAATTTAATAAATGCGAAACTGTATTGATCTTTCAGTGATCTTTCAAAAATAGTAAACCCATTTCCTTTAAAATTGGTTGTAATTGTTTGCTATTTCCGAAATACAAATAGTACTACTCCTCGTATTCACGATTTAAGCGAGTTTGTCATTGGAATTGCAGATATAGAACAAATAAGTATATATGGTTTGTGTATTATGATTTGAATACATTTTTTTTTTTTGAAGTTGTTAGAGGTATTTCTTTGTGTAAAGTCTGTAATGCATAGAAATAATAATTTTGACAAAGGGATATGTTTATGAAATCAACAGAAAATTGCGTTTGAAGGATATCCATATATCGATCCGTCCTCTTTAAAGTGTATATGTGTTCACGATTTTAAAACATAACTGCTTGAAACTAGTATTTAAGCTCAGAGTTTCATCAAAAGCTATTGCAATGTGATATCAAAGAGATTTTGGGTTGTTGCTATAATATTTTATATTTGAGCAATTGGGGCAGAAAAAATGCAAACAACGTTTGCTCTTATTAAAAGGTGTAGTTCTGCTTACCATTTAGCTATTCGCAATTGTCCAAAAATGGAAGAATCTGGTCCCCAATTTAATTAAATTTCCCAATATGGGCAGTACCAGTCATTTAATTTGTTGTAGCTCCCTTACAACACAATAGTGCACGTGAAAAAGTTTTATAAATGCCATTTAATAAAGTGATGCCTAAATTAGTCTTATTTTTATAAAAATTATAAGTACTTCATAAACATATTAATTTACTGAAAAATAAAGAAAATCATATAAATTGAATAGAATAATAAGGAATTCTTAAAAGTAGCATATTCAAACGATGAGTTTCTGATGGCTATTGTGCGTTAATCTTTGATATTTTATTAGTTGATTAGATGAATTGTGTTTAATTTTTGATTATGTCACTGTTGTTAAATTTAGCCAAATGGGAAATTATGAAACCAATTTTTACTTAAGAATTAAACCATGACATACGAGTTTTATGATGTTGGTTGTTATCGAATATAACAACCTAAAACTATTTTTGCACTGAATGCATTGAATAAAATGAGTTTCAGATTATATTTGTTTTAAATGACATAGGGTAAGTTATTGGGCAATCTTTTCATTGATGCCAGCACTGACATTGTGTTTGAAACTGTCCTCAACCGAGCAAGTTCACAGGTTTCTAGGAGATGTGCATGATACAAAACTTAAATCCGAAAGACTTATGAGGCTATATTCAACGTTAATTTATTAACATCATACGATTCTACTTAGAATATCATTTTTGTTTGCAGCAGTCTTGAGGAACCAGAGTTGTCAAATCTCTTATCTAACTTGGTATCGTCCAAGTAAAATATCGCTTTTTCGTTAGTTTCTCGTTATGAATAATACAAATAGAGGAGGCTCGAGGTAACTTCCGTGGGACTTAGAATTGTCTTCAATAAGTGGAGATGACAAACTATTGAATAACGATATTTAATGTGTTCTGAATTATATAAAATTCTATTGATCACTGTTTTCTATAAATTTTAATTGCTTGTAGCGATGCGTTTGTAATTTCCAGAACGACTATTAGGTGACCAATAACAATATACATACCGATATGATCAGCATCACCAAATAATTAAATATAGTGATTTCCATCCGTCCGCCCTTCCACATACATAAAAATTTTCGTTCGAATTTGGTTTTCATTCGACCAATAGTGCGGGTCCCTCCAAATCATCGCTGCACTCCAAAGAAAAATGTGATCAATGTGTGTATAAAAAATAAGGATGACCGGATGCTAATTAGAACAACTCCGAATAAAATTATGTGGTCTGCAAATAGAAATATATGCAACATTTGGCAAAACCATTAATCAAATGCAACGACATTCAGATCAGAACTACCTCCAATTTACCTATGTGATCCGCAGAGAGGGGTTTAAGCAAATAAAGCTATAATCATGTATCCAATTCAAACGAATTTTTTTATTAAGTTGACAAACACATAATCCATGTGTGTTATAAAAATGATTTGATTGCATGAAAAGCGGAGGTTTGCCCGCTACAGCTTTAAGACTGAAGGATAGCATTTTGACTAATTATAAAATCAAGTTTTTTGTTGATTTCAATCTGAATAATTTCAGTTTCTCAATTCCAGGTACTTAACAGTTTGGAAGCAACGTATGTCCCACTTCAACGTTCCTCCTTATTTATCCTATTGTAAACTTGAATACGACTGTTAAGTATTAAGTACTAACATACTTTATCCCGCAATCGAATAACATGTATTTTGATTTTATTTGAGGATTTTGATTTTATTCGATTATATAATATAATAAGTAATAAAAGTGAAGGATTTCCTTCATATTTGGCGTTGCATGATGTCATTGTGGTCCTACAGTACTTTGCAAAGTGCTGCTTTTTGGTTGAAAACGCTTTGTGGTATGTTCCGATTTTTATGCAAAGACTTGCTGGTTAACTCTTAACCATAACCCACCAGCTCGTATAAATTTAAGCTGACAAGTTCAAACTGGAAATACAGTTGCTTTTAAATTTACAATCTTTCGCATGTAGTGTCAGTGACAATTTAAAATGATTTAATGATACACCACAATCATGCCGTGAACTGCTGTGGAAGAACTCTGCAATCCACCTGTAATCATGCTATTATGCTATCATGATAGCTGTGGCGAAATAGCGTTTCCCGACGGGAAGTCAATTTTGCTATTTTATTTTTAATTCAACCATTCGTTGGCTGCTTCTGTGTGTGGCTAGCGTGTTGGCGCAAATGGCGTCAATTAGTAGTATTGGCATTTGAATTTTTATGTGTTGCTGACGATCTGAATGCTAATAAAAAAAATTCAAATGAATTAAATTCTCAAATTTGTCTGCTATTCTGGCGGGAACTATTTTAAATCTAACTGAGCCATTGACAAACCAGTAGCAGAGCCAATTGCTGAATGTGACGTGCTAAGAAATTGAAATTACTGCTGGAGCCAAATGTCAAAATACCCCTCCTGCATCAGCTGTCATCCAATATATTTAATTATTTATAGGCACATCAAGTCAGGCAAATTCTACTTGCTGTCGATTGCCAGAAATAAAAAAATAAAATAAAAAACATATTTAATATTTTGCTTTGGTTAACAAATATGCTTAATTTATTAATTGTTATATTATTATTTGTTTTTCTCTCTCTTGGTATTACTAACGTTATATTTGCACGCAGACGCATAGACGCAGGAGCCAATGTTTATATAGTGGATTCACGAGTATTGAATTTATAAATGTTTTGTCTTAATTGCTGCAATGATGCCGCACGATGTAAAATATAGATACTACAATGATTGACGAATCGAAAAATAAAAAGCTACATT
>JXOS01133516.1:0-11481 GCA_001015075.1 Cirrula hians
TATATAAATATAAAATTAATTTTGTTAAAGAAATTTTATAGTAAATTTTGTAAGCACAATCTGTCCCTGTCGAATTTTTAAAAGTCGCAATTCATATCGCTAATTTTTATTCGGACAACTGCATATCTGGCAAAGGCTTTAATATTTTGTTTTCACGTATGGGCACATAAGGAATACCAAACAAGACAAGACCTACCGCTATTTTCTTCCCTGTTAAAAGATGTGGTATGTGAATGGCTTGGACCTCCATTAAATCCGAGTTGGATCAATTAATTGATATGCATTTTTCAGTAAAGCTCAAAGCTGAAAGGCTCAATTGACTCATCTTGTAAATTTGGTATAGGAGTGGCTTTCAGCCAGAAAATTCCGGGAGTATGGGGGGATCCTCGTTGATGAAATTCTGCACGCCAATAAAATTTTTCTCCTGAACCGTAATAAAAAAAACACCATCCATTTTCATTCAACCAAACAACTGCCTGAACTTGAAATGAAAATACATCGTACAAGTAACAGGATTAGACCGAATAAGACGATCTTTTTTAGTAAGTCAATTTCGGCACATGTGCTTCGGACACTTCTACATTACCTGTTGTTTTTCATCAGATTTTCAGTAGTTCTGGCCACTTTTTCTCTCTCTTAGGTAGTCACGTATTATAATTAAGACTTCTTTTTTCTTCTGCCCAATGAGATGCGAAAGATGGAATTCGTTTTAAAACATATCATCCTTTTGAACTAATTGATTTTAATAAAACTCATTTTTAACGCTACTGTTTCTGTATGTGGCTCCGAATACTTGTGTAAGCAAAATGAAAGACTCTGTTTGATTATTATCAGTTCCATTTTTTACAATTTAATAACAGTTGATCAGCTGTTCAACCTCGTCTATCATACCTTCTAAGATCAGGTCTACATTGGCCTTCTTCTGGAACGATCGTTATTCTTTCAAAGGATACAACTTGTTCAGCAACAGAATTTAAATATTGATCTAAATCGTGAATTTGATAACTACATCTGTGGTATCATATTGGTTCTTAAAAATTTCTTGAATTATGAATCGTGAAGAGCAGTTTCAAAAGGAGCGACATTTTGGTCTGTGAAAGAGAATAACCACTGCACATCAAGCATTGTAAAATATTTTTTATAAATTTTGACGTCACTAAAAACCTCGTTGCTTCGTTGACATAAACTGAACTAATAACTATGGTAATGTAATTGTGCTTATACTATAAACGACGGTTTAAGAGAATTTGTACAGGATACAGTTATCATTCACTGAANAAACGACGGTTTAAGAGAATTTGTACAGGATACAGTTATCATTCACTGAAAGAGGAATATGAATTACTGCACCTCTGATTTCACTTTCTTTGTCATATCCTAACCTTTGTTCGGCTTGTATTAGATCTTTTAGTATTATTGAAAAACAAATATTGTGCTTNTTAGATTATTTAGTATTATTGAAAAACAAATATTGTGCTTTCATCCGCTTTTTATGGGTGTACTTTAAGTTCTATAATGACCGACCAATTTTCTATTTGACGCGTAAACCAATATGGACCACTAAATGTTGAAATTTTGGTAGGTCCATTTTTTTAGGATCGTTATGTATGATGTTTCTGTAAATCAGACTGTCGTAAAATATTCGCACATATTCGAACATATATACACGCCTAAGGTGATTACGTGCAGCTTGATGATTATTCTCGCGCAGGTTGGATATTATTTTAGGACCTATATCCGTATTCTGAAATTAAGTTTGAATGTTTTGAAATTGTATAAATCATATGAAATTTGAAATAAATGAATTTTGAGAAAATAATATAATATTTTGAAAAATATGTAACTTTTTTAATTATTATAATAATTTTACATTCGATTTCCTTTAATTTAATATTTCAGTTTGTTCTAAAAATATTTTCCAGAGTAGATTTCTAAAGTCGGCTATACAGTTGAGTTGAAGATGTTGTTGAATTTTATTTATATTAGTTAATGTTCAAGAAACAACAAAATAATATGATTGTTTTTTAGTTTTTGTATTTTACTATATGTTGTGGGAGACACAACATAAATGGAAAAGTACTTTTCTTTTTGATGCATCCAAACTTGTTTTTAGTTGGTAAACTCATACAAAATGTTCATTGTAATATCGTATTAATATTTGCTGAGGTTTGTAGACATACAGCATTTAAAACATAATTTTGTTTTTTGTTGAACTGAATTGAATTTAATTCGATTGAACAGGATGCATTTATCTATAAAAGTAACTCGATATCAACATTATCATACATGTATTCATCGTACCCTTAAAGTTAGTCTGATAATATCAAACGTGCTCTGACTTCTGATGTTTGCCTGTTATTCTGCAGAAAACCATAATTTTTTAAAATCATCAGTTGGCGTTTTCTCTGAATTCGTCCGTTTTCCATTTCCATTGATACCAAATTTTATATTTATTTCATTTCATCCATTGTTGTACAAATTTGTGGGTATTTCGGTGCTTCTGGGTAACACATGCGGCAAGCCCAGCACATCGGGTTATCTTTAGATTTTGAGGCAAACGGACTGACATGGCCACATCGTTTTGTTTGGAAATCTTTTCCTGTCCCTGCACATTGTTAAATATTTCGTTAGGTCTAAAAATCTTTCTGGATGTTCCAAATAATTGGAGTTCGCCAAGAACTAAGAACCAAGACCCCAGTTTTTACTAGAAATCTGTAGCTACGAATATCATACGATCAAACTTATCCTTAAATGTCTTATATCAATGCCAATTTGATTGACTTTTGATAATTTGTTCGCAGAAGGATCATTTGAATAGGCACATAGCAGATGCTCTGAATTTGAAATGATTCCACCCATTTTAAGTATTCAAATATGTGTTTACATAAATCCCAAATATTATAGCGATACATAAATTTTTGTAACTGATTTTGGGATAAAACCTTCAAATGGGTCACATAGATGGAGTAGAGGTACTTTTCAACTAAATTTGATATCGCGCATGTTTGGTACATGGTGAGTTATACCAATATCATCTTAATTATTTTATTTCAGCAAACTGTTTACAGATTTGTGGCTAATTTTACATAAAAGGCGAATTTTTGACTTTATAGGCGTACTGGAGGTTTCCGATATATTGTTGGGATCAGGATTAAGTTCGAACTCAATTTGGTACATCTAGCTAATTGCGTTCTCTCCACATTTGGATGCTGGACGGACAGTGCCTGTCAGCGCGTGTGCTGGTGGTTGCTGTGCGGCAACAACTAACTAATAGAAACTCTCGAGCTGCGCTTGTTTGTATATAAAGTGGTAGAAACACGCAAGGCACGTATACAACGGGTGTATATACAAATAAGTAAGTCAAGCAATATTTTTTAACCAATTGCCTTCAAGATATTAAAAGTATTCCACAATTTAAAACAACAATATAATTATAATGAAGAAGTAGTTAGATTATTTCGATTATATTTTTGCGTATTTGTAAGCATTTGGTTTGTATATCGAATCGTACAACACTTTCAACGAAATCAATAAAGCACGATTATACCTGGTATTGTTGGTCAGGTGACAACAGCTGGATATGGTTCAAAGAGAAATAAGATATAATGGTCGCGGCATTAAGCGGTTAAAAGTCACTCATTTTTTATACTTGACCAAAGTATTGACCATAACACCAACCTTTTGTTTGTTTCGGAATGTCAAATCAACACCATAAAATAAGTATATACAAAACTGTATAAAAAGTCAATGCAAAATACAAGGCTGGATGCGGAGGAGAAGCGCAGGAAGTTCATGAGTTCAAGTCCTTTATTATATATTATTATATTATAGTGATTCAAGTTAGTACATGAAGAGAATTGAATTCCATTCAAAAGAATAAGAATTTATAGATTTGCACAAGGTTCACTTCAACAGTAGAAGGTTGTCTAGCAGATATAAGATACATTCAAGAATAAAAGATAATCTGGAAAGAAGTAATTAAATATCTTCATACTATAGGAGTGGGTTGGTGGAAAACTATAAGGATCTTTGGAAGAAACGCACCAACTAGAATTTCGTCTATGCGCAGCAGCGCCAGAAGGTATACAAGTAGAGAATTCGATAGTTTAAGTAGACTCTAACCCCATAAAATAAAAACATCCCACAATCCTGTCTCATAGAATAGTAGCACAACCTTAAAACGCATGTGATAATACTTGCAGAATCGTAAAAGTAATATCTATCATGAGTTCCGTAAAAAGTCTGCGTCCAGTTTCCACAGGGGGAAGGGGCTAGCATAGTCCCTCACATGTTGCTTAATGAGAAAACACCCGAATAAGAGAGAGTTTTAATATAAAATTTAAATCAATAGTTCCAAGCAATTTCAGGAAAAACAACTTAGCCATCTATCTGAAACGTGAGCGTTTTGCTTGACAGCCTTAAAATTTTATATTTTTAGATGTTGCAAAATATATTTTATTATTTGCAACAAAAACCTTCTCTTTCAAGCACACCCAAGAACTGCTTACTTAGGCAGTCCAAAATCCATTTTGTAAAATGAAAGGTTCGACTTGAAATCCAAAATGAACTTTTTTCTCAATAAACAAAAACACTTGGACCATAAAGGTGTATCAGAGAACTTTCAAATTTTGGTCCAATCAAGCCCCTTTTTCTGGAACAAATTTATCATATCTACGTTCAATCATTAAAAAAATTGCTTGCTTTGTTTGAAATTCTCTTTGTCCACTCAATAATTAAATTCCGTTGAATTTATTTAATTTCTGACCATAATTTTATTTGAAATCCTCGTTTCGGACTTCATAGGTGTAGTGATTTTTATCCTATAATGATCATTTAGCTCATTAAGTCCATTCTAATAATCTATGAAATTGGAACCACCAATGAATGTTGCTTCAGATGATTCAGCGCTGCACTTGGTAAATAATGGTAAAAATTGATACCCCCAGGAATTGTTAGAAAGCCAGGAAATTAAAAAAAAATGTTTAGAACTTTTAAAATTTTTGAGTATAATGTGTGAAATAGAAATTGTCAACGGAAAATGCTAATTTCTACGTAAAGAGCGTATATTCTCTGATGAAGACGTATTATCAAAAGTAGATTTCTTGGAAAAAAATTAAAGAGCTAGAAGTAAATTTATAATTAAGAAAATCCTCCAGAAAATATATTCCGGGGGCAACTAACAACTTTATACCCCATAAGAAGGTACTGAGAAAAGGTATAACTTTTCAATTATCTGGGGAACCCAAGGTAGCTTTCACGCATTCAGCAATCCTTTAGGATGCCAATTTTCAAAGCCCTTTAATCTAACAACAGATACAAGCGATGATGCTTCAAAAGGTGCTATGAAGGCGCTTCAAAATTTTCACAGAGCATCAGCCACAAGGAGTCCTGTCTGCTTTTAATTGAGTACCATTTAACTCAATTAGCGAAATCAAAACATAAACACTAACCAGAGATGACAAAACCTATAGAACACCCCACAAACTTGAAAGATATAACATTACTATACAAATTTACGCGGCTACCCGCTGCAGACAATCATCAAGAAGCTGTGTGAATGCGATAAAATGACACATCAAAGGCTCACTTTGTGAACATATCACATCAGTTAGAACTCTCGAACACAAAAAATGTCTATGCTCCTAACAGACATAACTACCCCTTGACAAGGTTTACATGTACAATATAGGATCACTACCAGAGACAATAAATTGAACAAAATTTTTCAATATGAATTCTTCAAATATATGATTTCTTTGAGAGACAATTATAGTAACGATAGCGTTTTTTATGATATCATATAATATATTTGACATTCCCTTGTGACTAACAAAGGTACTTATTTTACAAAACAAACATGCAAAACATTGTGAATAAAGATGTTTAAGACCTCCCCATGCAATTCTCAGTCAAACAGTGCCCAAGACAGGAACCATGCATTTTTAAGAAATTTGGTGAGATAACGATAATTTAAAGAACGATAATGTAATGGGGATACCCAGAGTTATGCTTGGATTAAATAAGTGTATAAGTAGATTACATACTTAATATAAGAGACACTAAGGATAAGCTTGCCATGGTCAGATGTTTCCATGAAGACATAGCGTGAAGAACACATTCAACAATAAAATTTTCGAAAAGTTTGGCATTAAGTACGTTATTCAGTTTGGCATTGAGTACATATTTATTATCTATTGTGCAAAAGATAAACAATTTGGAAAATTAAGAAAAATTTTATTTTTCAGTATTATTTGTTATCAAGTATTTTATTGATTAAATTTATTTCTTTCATGGAGCGCAGTTGTTGTCGCTCTTCCGCTTCCTTTTTCATATTTAAATATGTCTCTTATAATTCTTTTCTTGATTTATATTTTTCGTCTCTATACTTTTCTGGTGTGGTTTTTGTTTATTTGAAGCAGGAAGCTTTTTCTTCTTCCATTTGTTCTTCTTCAAGTGCGGCTATTGGCTGCCCGCTTCAACTAAGTCAATTCGATGTTGCAACCATTGAATGATCTTCAAAAATATCACCCAAAATATGTTCAAAGGGAACATTCCACTTCCTACTCCAGTTTGCGATTTGTTCTCTTTCGCTTTCTTGTACGCCATGCTCAGGGCTTTAATTTTGGCGTTGCACAGTCGACAGTTCTTGTCTGTGTTTGTGAATGCAAATTTATTGATTTCTGCTTGATTTTAAGGATTTTTAAAATTTCTTAAATAGAATTACAAGTACTATCTGGGTATACAAGTCTTCTAAAACATTTCTGAATGCAACGCCCATGCTCAAATTCATTTTTCTGCCTCCTATACGCTTCCAACAATGCTTTTATCTCCGATAGCGTTCATTTGCGCCTTACATTTTCAACTGTTGAGGAATTTCTGTAAGCCAACAAAATTTTTATATCAACTTACTGAATTTCGTTAGATCTATTATTGCTTTAAATTATTTGAATTGCAGAAGTCAGCTGTTACGCTAATTTCTTAAAATTCTTTTACAATAAAATGGGAACGCGTTGTGAAAACTCAAAATATTTTCAGTTTACACCCGATAGCTACACTAGCTTTCGCTCCTTTGTAAAAGTTTTTTTTTTATGCGTGTAAAACTTGTTTGGGCTGCTTTTCATAAAATGGAACAAATACGGCTAATAGTAGTTAAAAGATCGAAGGCTAACACTCTGTTTTAAGTTGGGCAGAACATTTAAAAGGCAAGCATTTCACAGCTGTTAGTTTTATGAACATGGATAAAAACGAATTTCGTGGCTTATTAAAGAACTTTTTGAATATAATAGTGAAAATAGTGTTGAAGTCATGGGTTGATTAATATTATTTCGTCCTTGCAGCAAGGAAATTAATCATTGACAGGAGATGTGCTAATTTTAAATGAAGCGAAATAAGGACCGAGGACGATGCACGCATTGGTCGGCCCAAAGGGACTGTTACAGTCGAAAAAATGAACATGTAAAGATATTAAAGGAACTTGCTGGACATATATGGCTATGCGAAAGCTCTGCTCATACAGAGTGCAGCGCGTGCTCACAATCGACCATTAACAACAACTAATTGATGAATCTGAACAATGTTTTAAACTGCTAAATCATGAATGAAAAAATGCTCAATAATTTCACATCAGAAATAATCTTCTGTTTGGACTACACGTGGTGAACCAACTTCAAAGCGTTCAAAAACACAATACTCAGCTGGCAAGATTATGGAATCATAATGTACATGGTCGAAAGAGGAAAATCATGAATTGCGACAATTACATAGCACTATTGTATGGTTTGAAGGATGATATATCTGAAAAACGGCCTCATTTATTTAAATTTTATTTTCGACCAACAGTCGTTAAAATGGAAAATACAGTTTGACAAGCAAGGTATAGATAAACAACTAGTTTTTACAATCAAAAAGAGACACCATTATTTAAATCCATCAAAGCTTACGAATTCAGTAAATAAATTCAGTAAAAATCAATAATACTTAAATATGTACAAAGTTCTTACGTGAGATCCTAAAGGGAACATTGGAATTTGAGGGATCGTGAGACCAGTACACGAACAGAGATATTGAATTGACCAAAATTATTACAGCAACAAGTTCCACATATTACTCCAGTATTGACGACATTTGCATTGAGCCTATTTGTGAGGCATATTATATCATAGGAAGACATGGTCTTATTGCAGTACATTTTGAATAAAGAACTGTACAATTTTTTGTTGTTACTAGAATTGGCGTGTATATGTATATGCGTTCGTAGTTTTTTTTCTAAGTGACTTAGCGATACATTACCACTACACTACATTACCGCATGTTCGTCGTAGACGTTGAAGAGGCAAATATTCATGTACAATGACACGGAATGGCCAGATATTTTTCTTGACAATTTCGTCAAAGTCTTCATCAGCAACCAGAAGTTTCAATGACGCAATACTTGTATCATAATTTTAGGTACTGGCTTGTAATTAGTTAATACAAATTCATTAATATCAATTTCAATAGAGATAGTTGCCAGTCTTGATATAAAAATCGTTTTCTTAGATGAAACTGTTATTAAGTTGTTGATCAACAGGCGGGGCACACGGGGACGTTCAGTTACAATAGGACTATTATTTGACATCGTAGGTACGGATATTACAGCATAAAACAGTTGAGAGCGAGTTCCTCTTGGCCTAGTAGTAGTTGGGCAATCTAAGTCGCTGACGTTGAGGTAAATGTTTCCGATACTACCAACGTTCGCTCAATCCACGAAAGCGTTATTTCAGGAACACTCGTTATATTGTCTTTTTTATAAAGCAATTAAGCCACCATTTCCAGAACACATTGTCTCCAATGTGTTTATGTCTCTCGAATTATTTAAACTGTCGTAGACAATGCATTGTGAGACCAAAATGCTCTTTCTGTAATTCAACAAACGCGGCTCGTGCAGGGTTCGTCAACTTTGAAAATTCTATGACTCCTTCTCCGCATCTCTAGCAAGACCACTTTATCCCATGGATTGCTCAATCTTGTCAAGGATTGATACATTGCCCCCGCACATTTGGGGTGCACCTGCTTTGACCACAATTACCAGCACACAAGGCGCATAGTTGTGCCGTCTTTATTAGCAAGGAAACATATTTCAAAGCAGCAATTCATTTTTGTAGTACTAAAACGATTAGTAAGAAACTATTATCAACCAAAAGATAAAAAATGTTGTGCATTTTTAGGATAAGAATGACTTGTTGATACAGTTTCCATAGAACTGTAACCCGTATTACGTTGAGGCAGATCGGCTCCTTCTGTATACTAGTGGACTATCCCAAAAACTATTATAAGAAAGGATCAGCTGCTATTATGATACAAAGAATAGGTATTAAGAAAATATTGTTTCGTTCTATCCTTGTTTACAAATTGCAATTAAGTTCATACTAAAACCACTGCACAATTTATAATAATTTGAATTTTAGGATTTAAAAATATACGATGAACCCGCTGGTCTTGATTAATTTAACACAGCAAGTTGTATTGATTCACAATATTGAAAATTCAGAATTATAGAGTATCAGTTTTATGATCTTTTTAATAAAATCACCCGGCGAAGTAAGAGCCATGAAGATAAGGAAAGTAGTGATGCATCAGGAGCAAGATGTCAAAAATTAATAATAACGATGGTAAAATTGCATGAATTCTGATTCGAATTCCTTCTACATCCAGCAGATTTTTGAGATCTAGCCTATTTTGAGGTTAAAGGTAAATCAAATCAGTTCGAATCCTGGTCAAAGTACACTAATGAGCAAGTGCGATGCCTATTGAAACGTACGACTATGCAATAGATTTGTTCTTCTACCAATTATATTTGTTACATATCGAGCTTTTGAATCTACGTACAAATCTTTAATTGGGGTTTATAAATATTGATGTCCTACTGTGTTCAAAAAGTAAAATTTTAAATTTATTGACAACTGTGTAATATAAATATTAAATGTATTGAAATGTTTTTTTAATGCGTCTGCTTGCATAATTAAGAAAATGAGTGGCTCAATCGGAGAAAGAAGATTCGCAATTGACAGTCTCATTCAAATACATTGATGTGGGATATTTTGATAGCACTTGGTGTTATCATTCTCAGTTGCAAAGATGTTACCACTGTTAAGTGTATCTTGAGACTGCGAGATAATGCTCGGAGTGGCAACGATATATAATCTGATATTACTTTTTCTGATTTACTGGAAACATTTTTTGCATTTGTAGTAAGTTAATGGACATTGCAATTCTTCTACGACAGTGCATGAGTTCCAAATGGTCAATAATATAATGACTACGAAGAACCAATACACATCCATTGTAATTATGGTAACAAGGACACCTTCGAATAGTTGCAGCGTGCTTTGTAGTGTGGAATGTATTAATGCATCCAACAACTGACCAATAAGATCGACCAATTTTGTTTAGATTCTTTGTACCAGACAAGCCGGTTTTGAGTGAGGGTTTTTTTTTTTTTAATAAAACACTAATTTTTAATGGGAATTGCTAATTAAGCAGTCAATATTCGGCTTCCGTGTAGGAATCGAAATGCTGCTCAGCTAATGCAAGTCCCATTGATGAAATCAATTGGAAGAACCCATGTTTGGTGCATACGGCGGCACCCCAAATTCTAGCCAAGTGGTTTGATTGTATTCTGAACCAGTTTTGCTTTCTGTTCTACTGCATTGTCATGGACCAAAATTACCTTACCATGTCTTCTGGCCCATTCGTTGTTTTTCGATTAGATTTATCATTTATTGTAGATTTTCTATGACGCGTGTACTATTCAATAAGTTAAATATTTCATCCAACTGTCGTTAATGTCTTGTGATGTAAGGGATTTATTTTTTATTTGATGGAAATTTATTCCTACCTACATAACAATGAACAAATAAAAAAATAAATTATATATTACACAATGTCCCTACATTCGTCATATTATGTGCATATGGTTAGTGCAAAGTATGTAATTGATAAAAATAATAATTTTCCTATAGATATCGCCGTCTCTCTCCGTCTCATCCCATGAGCTAGAGTAATGAAATTCAGTTTCTAATTATATTTTCTATAAAGCCAGAACGAGTTCGACAAATCGGGCCAAATCGGTCCAAAATTTCGGTTACCTCCCTTATATCGTTTATTCCCGGTTGTTCTCTAAAGCATGATTCTGAAATTTGTGCATGGACATTCATCAATTAGAATGTAATCAATACATCGTTTTGGATACATCTCATATGCGTTTCCAACGAGATTTTACTTTAATGAATAAAATATCCAGTTGTCTTATCGGAAGTTTCGGAAATATGGCGGCAAAATCACTAATACTATATTTTGTCAGTTTCCTCTTTCTCGTTTATTGGTATGTTCTTAGGCTTTTCTAAGTATATCTTTAGTATGCCTATATTTTTGGTCTAATAGTTTTGTATTAGGGTAGTGTTGAACTTTTCTTCAAATGTAAAAAAAAAAAAAAAAAATGTT
>JXOS01133674.1:0-14863 GCA_001015075.1 Cirrula hians
AAGGAATCGCCTTTTGTGAAAACGGTCTAACATATTCACCGTTCTCTGGCAGTGGAAGAGAGCAGGTCTTGCACATTTCGCTCACTTTGCTCATCGTTGGTTTTTTTAGACATGATACATTAAAGTTGTTGTTTTATTATGCTTTGTTTATTTTGATTTTATTTTTCGGCTTAATAAGCGCGCGCTTTTGAATTTGGATTCGAATAAATTCAACTTTATTGAAGAAATGAATAGAAACACAGAAATATAGTTTTAATAGATTGTAACTATGTTCCCACAGGTATGATAAAAATGAAATGTAAAAATTAGTAAAATTTTTGATAATTTCGATAAAATTTGTGGATGATTTCGAAAAAACGTCCGCACAGCGCAAGCACTTGTAGAACATATTCAAAATTAAATCATTTTCATAACAGTGGTAATTCATGGTTATGAAGATTTAGTACATGAAATGTTTTGATACATTCCCAAACAATAAACAATTTTTCACATTTGCAGCTGCATAATTAAGTTATTTTTAATAAGAATGACATTTAAAACAATTGCTTTAAAAATTTTGGGGGTACATAAAAAACTTTACAGAATAGTTTCATTTAACCCTTTGTGATTCCGAGGTGTACTACACAATAGGACTGTCCAAATTCTGAACAAAAATATCCGCAAAAATATATCAAAACAATACATTCAAAGTACGTCTAAGCCTCTTTGAAGGTTGGCCACAGTATTTGAAGAGTGCAACATCACGTGGGTGAATCAAGATGTCACTAGTACTTTGGTAATAGCAAGCGTAATGCAGAGAAACCTTGTGGTTCCTGTGTATTCCTCAAAGTTAATAAGAAGGGATACACGTGCACTTCAAACATGCATATTTATGTAACAGGAATTAGTGGAATCCAATTGGCCGTAACGTTTTGATAGCCATAATGTTAAACTATGTCCAAAAAAAACTCGTGCTGTATAAGTGTAGAACACATTTATTCGAAGGCCGTTGTTCTATGCAAAGACCTCACGTATTATATTTACTTTCATGTTCATTAGACCTAACTATCCTACAAAGATAAAGGAAATGATGACTTAAGGGATTGCGTAAATTATTTTTTTATTATTGAATGGACATAAATGTGATAAATGATTTGCTCGAAAAGGGCATAAGTGGTTGAAAATCTCAGGTGCCTCCACTGTACCTAAATGATCTGAAAACAGGGTTTAAGCAAATTTTCCCAGAAAATTTCCGTAATTTTATTATTAAGTGAACATAATTATATAATTAACGTGTATACCAAAAATAATTCGTACCTTTGTGGTTGGAAAAAATGGTGTAAGAATAAATACCTAGAAACATTTAGCAATGCGGATTAACATATAATTTATGCGCGTAACAAAAATGTGCATGACTAGGAGAAAATCTGAGGTTCCTCCGGAACACCTTTTAATTTTAAGAGTAATGTTTTCTATTTCAAGCCAAATATTTCATATTGTGATATCTCTGCATTTGACACTTTGGATCCGACGTGTATCTAACTGTCGGCCTTACACGAATGGTACCTCTTTTTGGTGTTAAAATCAGTATAATGAATAAAATATGGAACTAAGAGTTCATTCCAAAATTTGCATAATAAATACAATATCGATTGTCCACTTTTCCGAAAGGGTTAAAGAAAAGTTTATCAAAAATATTGGGTAGAAATGAATTCCTCTTCGGAAAGTTCTAAAAAAAAAGTTTTTGGTTTTTTCTCCTTTTTGGGAAGACCCATGCATTCCATTTAATAATGCTTATTTTTCATATAATCATTGATTATACTAATTTTATTTCATTTTTGTTAATTTTTCGGTTATTCTGCTTTAAATCCACATACCACCGAGTGTGTACTCAAGTTACCTTTGATTTCCATAAAACGTAGATAATTTTCCGAAAACGACAGGTACTGGCGGTTTTCGATAAAATAAATTTGTGAGAGTCCGGGTATCAATCCTTCTTTCCATTATTTCAGACAAATGCAGTCTTCTAATGTCAAAGGCATTTTGGAATTTAAACAACTTTTGCTGATTTTTGTGGGTTAAGGGGCATATAATCCTTTTTCGTTTTTATACATTTATTGGAGGTTACTCTGAATTCTGGATAACATAAAGTACACAAATTGGTCCTATTGGTATCGTATGTAACCCAAAATTTTATAAAGACATATCAATTTTTTTACATCAAAAAGAATAAAACTCTTTCTTTACATCAATGTATTGTGTACTTTTGAATTTTATTCGAGCTTAATCTTTTTTGGATACTATGGTGTTCAAAAAGTGGAGATGAATTTTGTTATAAAATGAAAAATCATTATTTATTCATCCAAATCAATTTCATCCCCTTCGAAGTATTCCACCTCTTATGCAATGCATTTATGCCAACGTTTTTTTTTTTTATTCGCTGAAGCGTGCCAAAAAGTCGTTTACCGGTAAGCTTTCAAAGGCCGCAACGATTCACATTGAAGCACTTCAAAAGATTCAAGGCGGTGTCCCCGGAGCCATCTTTTGAGTTTGGAAATAGGCAAATGTACCATGGAGCATGGTCATGTGAAAGAGGCGGAACAATATGAGTGGAATTTATTTTCGAAAAGCTCCCGAATTATTTCGAGGAAATTTTGACTTTTCTAAGGTCCAAATGATCTTTCAAAATTGTTTGAAATGATTCAATTGAAATGCCAACTATATTGACAAGGTCTCAAATTATCAATCGACGATGTTCGAGCACCAATTCGTTTCTACTATCCAATTTTCTACCATCGTTGAAGTCTTTGTACCATGTATGAACATTTTTCTGTGACATCGAAGACTCTCTGCAACAGTCCGTATGTTTCTACAGCTGAAATATCAGTCCACAAACAACATTTAATGACACGTTTTTGCTCAGCAATATCAGATATTGTAAAAATCGCCAAAATTACTTTAGTCTTTTTTTTAATTAAAAATTCTTTACTTTACTTTTTGAACACAGTAGTATACATGGATTATAACAATATAATAGTAATTTTCAAATTTCAGTGATAAGTATATGTATTTGTGTTTTATTTAATTAAAGGAAGTGTTATTTTGGAATTCTATAGTGATTCCGATAATTTTGATTTACATTGTTATAGGTATCCGATCACTTGTTGTAAGTATTACAAACATATCTGCGTAAGAAGATTGGAATGTTTAAAAAGTTCAGGAATAATTACTTTCCGCATTCATTAATTTTTTAATAATATTTTGTTTATATTGGAAATCAGATCACCGATTACAAATTTTGAAAATTCAGCAAAAATAACTATTACTAGCAATGGAATTATTAAATATAATCGACATCGGTGTAGGACTACCCAAGATTATTATGTTTCCTCCACCTTAAGCTACTCACAAAAATTTTCTTAAATGTTCTTTTACAACATGATATGTACTGTAGTGTGTGCAGAGGCAATTCAAGGAATTTATTTCTTATAATGAAGTAGTGACTATTAACTTGATATTCAATCTTTTTTATCTAATCCTCATAAATTTCAGAATTTTTTAACACTTCTAATAATTAAAGCGCAGTTATGAACTCATGCGAAATTCAATAGCAATACGCTCACAATCACACATACACACGCATGCTTGCGTGTTGTTGAGGCGCTAAATGAAAAAAGCACACAAACAACGTAATTATTTGAAATTGACACAACTACTTTAGCAAATTACGAGCCTACAATTAAAATCTACTTTAAAGCTTATCATGCAGCTATGAAACCACTAAGAATTGTGTGAATTTCGACAAATGTTTGTAGGTGTGTACGTTTGCGTGGCACCAACAAAAATCAACAAATAAACCATGACAATGTTATTTAAAGAGTAACCGTATAAAAGTGTTTAGCATACAATTAGGCACTCAAAAGTCAGCAGCTAACCGGCAACGACACTCATACATATATATACACACACAACATGCCAAGCAATTGCAGCGATCATTGTAACCACAAGAGCTGCTGTGCGCATTGACTGCGGCTTTAAAGGCAATAATGTTTTATAAAGAAAAAAGGGGTGACCATATTGAAATTAGCATAAGCGTATGTCACATTAAAACCCCCAAATGGGATGGCGTGCAAGCACCCCAACAAGCAGCCGCCCACATTTAACGCAATAACACAGACAAACAATAAGTTAAGAGCTTAAATAGCTGGATTTTGTGCGCTTGTTTGACGGCAGCGGCAACGGCGTGTTATGGTGTGACAATTTGTTTTTGCCGCGTCACTCTGAGTGTTGCGTGTGAGCGTATGCGTGTGTGTGTTGCTTAAAGCATATCACGTGACACTTGAGTTGGGGATTACTCTACACATATGCACGCAAAATATTCAAAATTCAAGCACAAGGTAAATAGCTTTAAACACAACGCGCACAACGAATGCCAAGTTATTGATTTCGTCTTGTCCTTTAGAAAAACGAAACAGAAATGAGCAAAACATGTATCCCATTGGTCGTTGCGCTATTTTGATATTTTGAGCATTTTTGATTCCTCTTGTTTCTAGCAGCCGAATAAATTTTATGCCCATCAGTGATCATCATAGGCTGAGGTATAATCGGTTTGTGTAAAGTATTTAATACATGAAAATAATCTTATCCGACTATTTTCAAAAGTTTGCTTAAAAATGCAGTTCAAGCACGTGAACCGTTAAATTCGGTAAAGCCATTTGGAGACCTACTATAGAACGTCAGATCTCACTTAAACGGCTGCATCACCCAGTTGTTTCTTTGGACGATATTGAAATTTGGTATTTCAACATTCTTCTGATATTTCCATAATACTCTGAATTTTTGAAAAACGCGCAATAGGCCATAGATTGCTTACTTCCGATTTCTCAAAAATTAGGATAAAACCTAGAACCGTCATAGGTTCTTATTCATTTGTTCTATATACATTGTGAAATTTGAAAGAAATCAATCTATAATTCGTAACCTCCAAAAAATTTTGGAAACCCGATTTAAAATTTAATTTAGCGCACTGTTTTGCCATTAATAATTTTCTTGAATTTGAGTGAATGAAAATCGTCGATCAATAAATACAATTACTTTCTATAGACGATTTAACCAGAGTTCACTTAAATGAAGGTAGAAGGAAAATAAAAGTTGCATTCCAATTGATGGACATTCTATATGTTAAAACTGAATTGACTTTAGCATAATCTTTATACACATCGCCAATGAAATTGACAAAATGTACATTTCATTTAACATACGTTTCAAAGACCCAGAATGAGTATTCGTAGACCCATCACAATATAAACTGATATGATCAGTTAATCAGGAATTGATCTAACCATGGTCGGCCATCCATTCGTATGCAATACCTAGAAAGACGCACATAAGCAGGAGTTAACCAAACTTGACACACATATTCTATGAATAAATTTTTAAGCACAATAAGCCACGGTTAGCATTTAAATTTTACTAAATTGCAATATTGAGTGACCATAAATATTTTCAGTACACCTCTTTAGTCCGAAAACAGGGTTTTCAGAAGATTTGGGCAAAACACTTATACAAAACATATATATTTATAAATATACCTCACTGTTGATCTAAGCCGACCATCACTTTCTTACTTGTTTCTAATTCCACTTAACTCGGTTAATAATGTTGGTACTTCGCAAACAGTGCCTCTGATTTCAGTAAAATGGGAATTGCAATTTACTGAAAGCGTGTGTGAGATTCCCATGATATTCCAAAGCACAATTGGACATAGTTTCTGTTACCTACACATAACCCTTTTATGCTGGAATGCCCTGAAATGAGCTTTAAATTCAGGGAACTCATCTCAATTAACCAAATTTTGGTCTTCGAGCACTGTTTCGATATTTCAATAATGCTTTTGAGAGTAAATTTAATTCGTGAATACTGTTTGTTACGTCCAATGGAAGACTGATATGCAGATAAAAACCAATGGATTCATGACAAAATAGTGTATTTGTGCTTTATACTCAGTTAATTTTTTTTTTTTCGGATTATGAATAAAATCAATAGTCTAGATAAATAAAGGTTCATCTACGTCGTGTGTTGACTAATGGGTATAATGTAGTCGGCCGTGAACGACAATTACATGTACCTTGTATTAAATTAAGGCAAATGACCTGGAAATAGTAGAATGGCGCTTAAGCTTAAGCAGTTTCGGTGAGACGGCGGTGGAAAGGAAAATTGTTGATTCATGCCTAACGGTATTAGGCGTGTGTGTCTTATGCCCAAATGTATGCACATTATGCTGTGCAAAAATAGCTTAGCATTTTACAGCTTGTCAATTCCTAAGATGACAGCTTGAAATTTAAAATTGAAGTATATATAAACAGTACATTCACGCATACGATGCGATTTGCTTTATTCATGTGAGAAATTGTTGTAATATTTTACTTTTTTTTTAGTTGATTTATTTTTTTGTATTGCTACTTTTTTGGTTTTTTTTTTGTTGTGTTTTTCGTTATTAATTCATTTGAGCGGATAAGTCGACCCTTTTCTCGCCATGTGCTTTTCAATCGCAATTTTATTTTACTTTTTTTGCCGTCAGCATTCGTTGTCACAACTGGCAAGCTATGATTTCTCCTTTCATCGGTTGAGTAAGCATTTTCCAGCGCCATTGCATTAGACAAAATTTTTCAAATTCATAAAGTTCGTAAATTAAGAAAAAAAATTTTATTTTTATAATTCGTATATTTTTTTGTTTTCAAATCATGACATCAGAAATTTTCCACCTTTTTGCGAAAGCATTTATTTCCATTTGATTTAATCTTTTAAATGGTTAAAATGGTTTGACAAGCGTCCGCACGTGCTTATGAAGCTCCTCAGTCGATGCCTAACCTAAATAACTTCCGTGTTTTATGTCACACTTTTTAAAGATTTAATTCTATATACACTTTATTAAATTTTAGCTTTTTTCTCATTTTAGTATCATCAATAGAACCAAAGCTTATTAAATAAAATGCAACAAGAAAAATTGTCAGCTGCTCCTGATAACTAGGAAAGCCCCCTGAGCTGCTTGTAGCATTCGACACTCATCAGCATTTTCATGAGTTATCAGCATTATGAGCAACATCATCAGCACAACATTGGCAGCACCAAGCAAAACAACAACAGCCACTTTAAAAATAATCATAACCACAGCATAAAAATGGCAACTATTATCGCTCGTTCAGAATCATCACCAATGTACTAGGAAACCAAGAGGGTGCTAAACGTTGTGACATTTCCAGCTCATCCCTAATACAACACAAAATGTCAACGGACAATGATTTAAGCCACAGCGTTTAAGGTGGTACTGAAGGCAAATCCGGAGAAGTGCATTAAACGGCATAATCCGACTACAAAGTACCCAATAATCTAAAATNAAAAAAAACGGCATAATCCGACTACAATGTACCCAATAATCTAAAATTTTCATTGTTTATNGTGCATTAAACGGCATAATCCGACTACAAAGTACCCAATAATCTAAAATTTTCATTGTTTATTTCTTGTACTTCATACGTCTTAATTTATTAATCCGAGAGCTCCCACGTATAAAACTTAATTTAATAGATTTTAGGGAAACGTTTCCTTGGCACCATATTTTAGATCTTTCTCAAAGGGTGAATCTTCTCACATTTCGGTCTCTATAATAAATTTTAGTAAAACCATGAGAAACAAATTTGTTTTTTTAGCCTGTGTCCGGATCTTCCTGCAACTGTTAGAACCGCGCTTAAGTTCACCAATTTTAATTAGGGGTTTTAAGAAACTCCAGCACCTACGAAAAACGATTGTCATATACTTAAAACAAAATCCTTGGTTAAAAAGGAAAATTTTATAAATTTACGATTGATGAGTCAATGAAGAGTACCATAATTTTTGAACGTATTAGACCAATATTTGGAGGGTTAACTGAGAGGATTTATTTTAGTGTTTCAAAATTATTATTATTATTTTGACTCTTACGAACTCTAACCAAATCTTTCCGATAATGTATTCAAGCTTCAATGATCACTAAGAGACAAACGGAGAGAGGAAAAGAGAGACAGACAGAGTGAGGATAAAATTTTTTTTTTCTCTAACTCTTCTTCTTTTTTATTATTCGCTATCCAAGAGACATATAGTTCGGACCGACTATTTTTATGAAATACATTTAAGAAGCCCATAAGAACCCTACTAGATTTGTGATGGGTATAAAATTTAACCCGTTTTGTAGATATCTTAAATGTTCTTTTAAGTAAGGGAAAGTTTTAACTGGTGTTATTTACGAACTTTAGTGAAACATAACACTCAAATGCGTAAATACGATAAATTTAAAGCAATAGAATAATGGGAAATTTCCATGAGGTGATTTAGAGGTTATTAATGTAGAAGAAGAAATATCTTTATAACATATTTGGGAGTACCAAAAGCCACAATGCTTACACGGTTATATTTTATCGTCTGCATCAATAACACTGTAACAGCCTTAAAAAATAGTAAACATATCACCTACTCCAATATTCTAGTCCAAGTTGTGTACCACAGAAACCTTGGGTCTGGAACAAAAATCATGCAAAAGTAATTTATCTTGATCCCCATGACAAACCTGATGTACTTCAATGTATTAAGAGAGCCATCTCATTAACGAAACATGTGCTGGAAGTAACCCCAATTTTTGGAACGGTCAACAAAATCAGTTATCCAATTTTTTAAAACCCTAGGCTTAGATGGCGGGAGCATATTAATTATATATAATCAAAGCTCAAAAAAAGTACTACATGTTCAATAAAAGCCTTAGTTTTAGTGCTTGGAGGAAGATTTTTGAAGTTTGTGTATGTTTTGTAAAGGAAAAACTTTCTAAGGTAAGGCCTTTATTGTATCTTAAAAAAGCATAAGGACAATGCAAAAACCCTTTGTGAAAATTATAGATATGTTTATTTTGAAATCGCATATTTTACTTTTTGAGGTCGATGAATGAAATTCAATTTCTGAACAACTTTTGTACATATAAGATCAAGTTCGAGAAGTACCAAAATCGGTCAATGACGTTTGGTACTTCCCCCTGAACTTTAAATCATGATAAAATTAACATAATGGAAATTAACATTGTATCAAGGTGTTGGATCATATTGTACTGAAGTTTGGGATAAAAATTTTCTGGTAATCGCCATAATAATATGAATATTGAACAAAACCGGCCGATAACTTCGGACTGCTTTTGCCTGGTGGTCCAGCGTTATCCTTATGAACTCACATTTAGCGAGCTCGCATGTCATAGGCACCTATGACAACCAATTTGTTTGCATTGTGGACCTCCTCATGGTTAACTCTGGGTACTGCACCAACATTCTTTGAAGCATTAACGAATCCGACCGACGAAAATTCTCCTCTGGTTTTGAGGTTGTGGGCCAGTCTTGGGATCTGCCACAAAAAACACTTATCCATGAAAGACAACAATTAATTTGAGAATATATAACTGGTACGAGACGTCCCTCCATAGACCAGGTGCTGATACTCATCTGGAAAGTGTATTCCTCTAATACACCTATATGTTTCCAATAGAAGATTTAATGCAGAATTACACACATTTATCATTTAAATTTTACAAATTTTCAGTATTGAGGAATATAAATATGGTCAAGGTGTGTGCCAAAAATTGACAATTCCAATACACCTTTGTGGTGCGAAAAGAGGGATTTCACCAAATTTGTAGGGAAAATTTATTCTCACCATCCTTTAAGCGACGTGTATCTGTTGTTCTAAATTGACTGTAGCTTTCATATTTTTTAAAGTTATTCTATTGAAATTTTTCAATATTTTATTCAAAAATGGTTGCGTGAACAAAAATTAAACATTCCAACTTAATATAAACCTACAACTCAAACTAATCAATATGANTAACAAAAATTAAACATTCCAACTTAGTATAAACCTACAACTCAAACTAATCAATATGAAATAAATTCTTATATGAGAAACTTTGTCTTTTTGAGAATTTTTATTAAAAATTTAATAATAAGAATAATAAGAATATTAGAAAAGATAGGAACTCTTTTTAACGACAATGGTGAAGATCTGTTGGGTTTGACATATAAACGCCCGTTAATCGAATCAAAATTCTTGCAAATAAAATTTTTGGAAAATTATTCTTTAATTATTGATTATGTGTTCGGAAAATAGTTAGATTGTTCTCTAATAGAGGGATTCAAATATTGGTGAAGGATATCTGATCTGTTCCAATGAATACTTACGTAATTGTCTTTTTATACACAAACAAACCATTTTCTTTTTTTAAATTGGTTTTTCGAGCTGATGGAAATGGCTTTGGTTTGAATTTTATTATTGCTTTCGTGTGTAATGGTCCATCCAATATCGAACTCAGTTGATTTTAATTGAAACAGATCAAAATAGCTGAAGAGATACGCATTCGAAAATAATGGTGGTGCATTATATATTTGCTACTTATACGTCTGCAATTTCATGCATATCAGCAGACACCATCTGATAACGTTATTCGTCATTTAGTGTCCAACTTCAACAAGCACAGGAAATTGGGAGATGAAGGTTAACTGCTCTGTCAATGACCAAGTGGTTAATCATAATGTACTGAATTTTCGTATAGAAGCATTTTTAGGCTCATACCATAACATTGTACAATTTGAACAAAATCAGGCTATTAATTGGAGTACCTCCCATAGAATGTTTATTCCCAATTTCACATAAGTTTGCTTAAAGCCCAGGTACGTCATCGAATGCTACTGTAATTTGTGACTTGGGCATTTTTAAGTTAATATTATACTTGTCTACGATATCATCGAAATCAGTCAGTCAGTCCGTAAGTCAAGTTTTATCTCCGATTTGAATCAATTGCGTACATATCAGTTTTTCCATCGGAAGTTACTGAAATTTGGTATTATCATAATATTTTGATGTTCTTATGACTTTAAGGTCTTAAGTCTTTTTCGTAGATGTTCTTGAGTAACTAATACATCGATCTTATTTTTTATATATTTATTAAAGACGGACAGACGGACGGACGACCATCTCCACATTGACTTCTCATCATTGTGCTTGCATGCTTCAAAAAACATTCCACAATATATTTTTTAATCAACGTCCCCATTCATACGGTAAAGTGAATGTAGTGTTGGGTATATGTTTTTAACACACAAAACAAGTGATCAGAGGCCTATAAAATGAATACCGATATTATCTGCAATAACACAGAAATTAATCTAGCTATGCATGTCCAACCATCGGACCGTAGACATTCCGCACACTAATTATATGGATTAATTTTAAGCTGTCAGTTTAATTTAATTAAGATTCGACCTATATATGAGCCTTAAGGCTGTAGCAGGAGCCTGCCAGATATAGCGGAAACCTTAAGCTGTAGTAGGAGGATTACGACAATATAAGGAGCCTTAAGGCAATAGCAGGGGGCTTACGACAAAATAAGGAGCTTTAAGGCTATATTTGTAGTAGAAGGTGATAATAAAATTCCGTAATAAGGCAGAAATTAATGGCATATCAGCGTTCTGCAATATTGGATGTGATTGGATGAGAATCGAAGATAGCTGAGGTACATGAATTAGGTCCAAGAATAGGGTTTTTCATGAATAAGAACACATATGCTTTTGAGTTTAAATATTCAGCTATTTAATTTTCAGAGTGCTGTGATCTAAACAATTTGGAAGGACATTGAATCATTCGTTCCGGGTATTACAAACGTGGGACCAGAACAAATAGACGGATAAAAAATAAATGAACAAAAATTAAAAAATATGCATATATCGTTGAATTTAGGGAAACAGATATTGCTAAATAAAAACAAGGTAGATGTAGGAGACAGTTAAAACCGACTATATATTGATTGTTTGTGCCTCTGTCGTTTACATTCCATTATTTCGCAAACAATGAACAGCTTTGCTCTTTTAGTGTATTCCGTGAAATCGGAAGTAAACTTTCTATGGGAGGTACCCGGAATACCTCACCGATTTCCATAAATTTAGAATGTCATGGTACTGACTGACAAATGCTTCCATACTAAATTTCTATAAAATGAAATGAAATGCCTGGCTATTTACTGACATCCGTGAAATTGGGAGAAAACGTTCTATGGGAGGTATCGATTTTGATAAAATTTTACAATGTTATGGTAGTGACTCACAGATGCTTCCATAGCATAGTAAAATTTAATTAAAGACTTGGCTTTTTTACTGATTTCCGCGAAATTAGGTGTAAACGTACTATGGGAGGTACCCGAATTCGAAGTTATAGATCGTTTTTACCCATTAACGAACTTGACCTTACATTAACAAAATTTGTACAGAAATTGAATTTCACCGATCTATCTCAAAATCTACTCAAGTTATCGGGGTAACAGACATACAGACGGACATAGCCGAACTATAAGTATTAAGTCATATATGATGTACATTCAATGATGAAAACTCTTTAAATGTATGATCGAATGGAAGATTGTTATGCTTTGGCAGTATTAAAAATATAATATTATTTGTATATACCTAAAGGAAGAGAAGACCTCTTTGGTCTTGTAAATAAATTTTAGAGTGATATAAGCTTTTGACTCAGAACGTTTGGGTGTGAACGTAAATTTCGGTGATACGAATTTGCCTTGTAAGATTAAATTGAAAAATGAAATGAACCGTACAATTTCTCAGGTGTGAACAGATTTATCTTGCAGAGATGTAGGCAAAGAAGTTGAAAGATTCTTCTCAGCTGACAACGTTTTATAATGTTTGCTGATTTTTTTTTTTCGTTGGAGGTGCCGTTTTTATTTATAAGGTTGTGCCGTATTTACACAGGATATTTCATTAACGTTTATCAGCTTTATTTGCTTCCACCTTTTTTTAATATTCAATTCCTTGCCTGTGAGTATATCTCGATGTGCTCTATCAGCGGTAAGCGTTTAAAATCACATCAAATGTTGCTCGTTGCAAAGTTTCCAAAAAAAGAAATTAAATTAAACAAGGGAACAAGATAATCATAAATAAAAATGGTAAAGTAAATATAGTCGAGTAAGGAACGGGCCCACACACACGCACAACAGCCTGCACTCAATGCCAATTTGCAGTTGCCCATTCAAATATTTTTCATTTACATATTTTTCTTTTAATTTCGATTTTTGTGCTTTTTGGGTTTGCAGCATATATTCCAGAAAAAAAAGATATTTAGAAAAGCTGTGCACATGCATATGTGCACTTAGCCCACCACGCATAATCGTTCGAAAGTTTTTTTAAAATAATTTTTGTGAATGGATGTTAATGGCAGAATGGCACAGAAGTTATCTGTTGTAAACTCCGGCGTGTGATGGTGTGAGTGTATTTTGCATATTTTTATGCTTCATTTTGCTTTTTTTCTTTCCATTTACGAATGTTCTTGTTGCTCCTCCTGTGTTATTATTATATTGAATTTATTTTCCTGCTATTTTGTTTGTTGTGTTTGGCATTTTGTTTCGGCTAAATCCTGCTGCTATATACTACATACTCCCACACAAGTATGCGTTGCTGTGCTTTTAGCGTAATTTCATTTATACACATTATATTGTTGTTGATTTTTATTTTAAACAGATTGTTGTTGCACCTGCAATATTAGCTTATTACATGCGCCGTTTTGAACAAGTCATATGCGCTCGGCAGCGTATGTGGTAACTGATTCTGGCAGGCAACACTCAATTTGTCTCGTGCTCCTCGACAATCACAATGGTCGTTTCAATTTAATGTTTTGATTTGTATTTAATTATTTAATTTTCTTATATGAACTTATGAATCAGTTAGATGTAAATGTCGGTCAAAACCAAATGCATGATACCTATAGTCCCCCATTTTATGAAATATTATAATAATACCAAATTTCGGTAACTTCTGATAAGAGAATTGGTATTGTACTCAAGTCAGATAGGCGTTAAAACAATTTAATACCACATACACTAACTTCGCTCATTTCGAAGATTAATAAGAAATAACGTAAAAAAAATCCAAATACCAAATTTCGATAGTATGCAATGGAATACTTAGTTAATTTCTGTGAAATCGGGAGTATACGTTGCATGGGACTTAGCGCAAGTATTAAACAGTTTTCATTTTTGTTCGATGCACTCCTTTTTATTCGATGTTTATTAGAATAAGGCTTGATGTACTGTAAGTGTACAAAGTGAAAAGTGCTTCGCTATAAGAAGGTATAAACAAGAGAATACAAGAAAAAACAAGCAAAGACAAGAAAGCAATGTGGTATTGTGGTATTGCCATATTTCAACACTCATTCCCAATACAACAACATTAGTTTCAGTGTATCAGGTTTGCTTATATTAAATGTTATTAATATAATCCCATACTTTTCATATTTAAATTTTTAAAGATTTTTCGTAAAAATATGCGAGATCATATTGTNTTCATATTTAAATTTTTAAAGATTTTTCGTAAAAATATGCGAGATCATATTGTTTGTGTCTACATAATTCAAATAATTTTTCTTATTTCTATATAAATCAACAATATAATGATACTTAATATCATTGTGCTTGCTATGTCCATCAAATTTTGTCTTTTCAACAAGGCTTTCAGCACTTAAATTAACGCAATTCAATTTTATTGGCTGGTGTAATGGAATTTTAAGCTGCTCTAACAATTTTGTCATAGAAGCTGCTTCCTTTGCTGCATTAGGTAGAGCAATTTTTTCGGCCTCCGCACTGCTGAATGTTACCACTTGTGTTTTCGATTCCCAAGAGAGTACACAGTTGGTCAATTCGTTTGCATGTCTTGATTATGGCCAAATACATCAATGTCCCAATTAGTGATTGATACTATTTCAAGTTAACCCGATTGCTATTTTTCTTTGTGCATTCAACTTGAAATCCTGTATCTAA
>JXOS01135075.1:3890-17039 GCA_001015075.1 Cirrula hians
AAAACCTGATATTCAGTTTATTTGCATTGCATCTTTTTAGAAGATTTTCATAGACTAACATTTAATTGTATACAATGACAACTACTTTTTTTAAAATTTATTAAAGCATTTTCAATTATAACAGGCTGTTGAAAGCAATAGTTTTAGTTAATTTTCTTTAGAACAACATGAGTTTGAAAATATTTTTATACCATAAAAAAAACATATTAAATAAATTGTAATTGAAATGATATGTAACTTAACATTAAATTGTAATATTTATGCTTAATTGCATTAACCGCTTATCTAAAAGGTAACAATACAGATGCTACCAAATATAAAGTTAAAATTAAACAACAAAAAAAGATTCGTTTAGCAACTCCAAGTTTTATTTTAAGTTTTTATGTTCAACAAAGTTTCCGCAAAGACTTTCACCAGTTACGCACGAGGAATAGAGTTGGCGCCGATCGCACGCAGTACACGCCAATATTAATGAACAGCGCTTTAAAATTAATAAAATTTTATTGTTAAATGTTTTTTTAATGTATTTTAATGTCAAAAAACATATGAAATATGTAATGAAAATTAAATTGTATTACATTAAAATTACTTAACATATGAAAAATTATTTTTAGAATTCTATTGTTATATTTTTAAATTATTTTTAATATAACTGTCTTAGTAAGACTTGACCGAGGCATTAGATTGTAGAGAAAATTCCCTTAAAAAAAGACAAATCTTTTACAATTTGCATTGCTTTTTAAAACTCAATTTCCAATAATTCTTTTAAAAAGATTGAAAATAAATTACATGAGTATTTTATTTTCAAAACAACAAATTGCATGTATTTATCATATTTGAAAAATAACGCTTCCTTTAAGCTTTGATTGTTAACAATTTTTATGTTTGCACTATATCGCTTCTTATCTGTTTGCTTGCTGCTTGTTAAAATCGTATTAAAGGAATGCTTAAATTTGCATGTTTTGTACAAATAAGTATTAAGCCTTGTGTTACGTTGTGAACGTCTTAATTGAATAATTGTTTTTTCTATAATATTTATTTTCTCTTCTTAATAATTCCAATACCTTTTCTAAGAAATTCCATACACCCAATCATTGATTTAATATTTAAATTATATCACTAATAATTTCAAGTTTCAGTTTAAACATTACTTTACACATTTATTAAGATCAACTGACAGGCAATATAAAGAAAAAAGAAAATATTCCTGCTGTGCCTTATCCGATGCTAAATGGTATTCTAGACAGAAATTATAAAATAAATACAAATGTTTATTCATTGTCTGCCTTCCAAACTAAGTGCTTGCTAAAAAAAAAACGAATTTTTGAATTCTCATGATGAATTTTGAATTTATATGATGATATAAATTAATTTTCAAAATTTAAATATACGGTGTTTAAAAATTATTGCTCTGCTTTTTATACAAATAATAGGAAAGCGCTAAGAAATTGGTCATATAAATGTGTAGCACAATGATTAATTATAATTATATTATTATTTTATATTTTTATTTATTTGAATATTTGTGTTTATTTTGTGTCACGTTTTTACTGTGTCGTATGGTTTGGATTTACTATTCCTTTTTTCTTACTTGAAATTCAGTTTTCAAATGAATTACAAAAACGTTCATTATTTGAATAGCAAAAATATAAAATTATTCATCAAAATTTTGTTTAGCCAGTTGATAATAAAAAATATCTTACAGATGAACACCATCCTGCACCCACTTTTACGCCACCAGAGCTACCCAAAAGGGTGCATGTGCGTGGATCTGTAACGGGTAAAATATTTATAATGTCTTAAACAAAAAATAAAGAAATAAAGAACAAATATTTACTTCAATAATGAAAAAATCGGTCATTTTTCAATATTGTAAATTTTGAGCAAAAGATGAATTTAGAAAAAAATGAATTATCATTCAAAATAATATATTTTGATAAAATTTTTATTTTATTGCTAGCAGCTTTGCGTATTTTCTCATCATTGCTTTGTTCTTTCAATCAAAGATTGCTTATTTGTACATCATTTTAATCATTTTCATCATAAATTATGAAATTTAAAAAGCTTTCCTTCCAAAACTCCTTGCATGAATACAGTTAATTTTTTTTTTTTTACATCGTCGAAACCCAATTGTTATAGATTTACTCATAAGAACTTCATAAATATTACTTTCGTTTACATATTAATTGCATTGTTTCAAGTGTTTTTGTTTATTGTTGCTAAATAATTTGTAAAATATTTCTTAATTAAATATTCAGAAGTTTGCTCGATTCAATTTAGGTTAATTTATGATTTCATTTGAATTGCAAATTAATAAAAATCGCCTATTTCTTTTTAGATTATTTTTTATCTTGAAATTTGGCTTAACGCTTTATTAATCATAATAATTTTTTAGAAACAGCGCATTTTTTTTTTTTTGTTGTTAATATACCATCACACAAAATATTTCAAATATCTTGATTTTAATGTTTTTGTTTATGTAATACTTTATATCACTAATCAATGCTTCGAATTTTCTTTCTTAGGCGATATCACTCGTGACAGGGAAGATATAAATCGTAAGTAATATATAATGTTTCTTAATCAGATTTAAATAAAATATTCTTTTTAAATAGTTATCAACCGGAGCATACGGAGACCCAATGGCACGGGGAATGGCAATGCTGCACTACATATGAATTCAACTACAGCAAAACAAGTGAATAAAGTGAAGCCAACACTAAGTCGACAAATTGATAGCCAAATAGTTTCACCATCGCAATATAATCGGTAAATATTACTTATTATGTCCTGTTTGTTTTATCATTAATACAAGAAACTGTCAAATCGAAACTGGTTCATGATGATTTTCAGCTAATAACATATTATCTTAAGAATCAAACAATGTTATAACAAAGCACAACAATAAAAAATTGTTAATTTTGGTTTTATTAATCTGTGTATTAAACTAATATTAATAGCGTTACATGTGACTAATGAGTATTAAAGAAAAAAAAACTAACAATTTTGTTACAGGCCTCCAGAAAACGATGCAAACCCTTACGCGGGCTATCAACTTGCTTACGAAGTTAAAAAGCTAATGTATGCGTCCTCTTTCTTATCTACAATCATTTTTTGTATTTATATGAATCTTCCATTTTCATTTAAAAGCAACATTTTTTTAACAAACTGAAACTGTTGCATATTCACTCGTTTTGTCAATGTGTGTTGTTTGTACTTTTTTATATGTATATGTTAATGTATATATATATATATATATATTCATTTACTCATTTAAGTTATTCTTGCATTTATCTTTCACTTGTCTTGCCTGCAAATGTCTTTCTACATTTATTTTCTAGTTATATTGCTGGGTTTTCTATATTTATTCATTGTTCATTTATATTAACATTTTTTATTGTCTTTGTATGCACTCAAATAATAACTAAAATTAAATAACAATACACCAGAACATGCTGTTTCTAATGTATTTACGTTGATTCGACATTCGAACATCAATACCACTTATGCTACTTTTTTATTGGTTCATCTTTTGAAAATGTACGAAACGAAAGGCATACATACAAGCAAAACAAAAAACATTTGCTTTCCTGACACCAAAATCAACACACACACCTTCGACTCTAAATAAATCTTTGTACCAAATCTACTCTCTACACATGAATACCATCACCAGCAATTAAACAGTTTAAACATACAAGCAATTGAGGCCGAATGTTTCGCTCGCTAAAGGAAGGTCGAAGTCTTAATAAAACATTAATTTAAATACTACACATTCACATAAATACCACATTTTTACAATTTGCTAAATTTTATCTTATTTTTTCAATTTTCATTTCAAATTTCGACTCATATAAGAAATTGGTTTTTTTTTTTTTTGCGAAATTTATTTGCCGAATGCAAAATCATTATCGATTTATGATTTAATTTAGAACTAAAAATTTGTCAGCACATATAGCTCGTTTAACTTATTATAATAATTCTACTATGAAAAACACAAGAATATGAAAACACATAATAAAAACAATACAGCATCGCAGCAAAAACTAGTGTTTGCACTAACAATGTAAAAGCACATATATTTATATATATATATATATGCAGTATTTACCGAAAGCATTAGCAACTTTTCTGAATCTTTTGTCTTGTTTTATGTTTATTGATAGGCCAACAAGTCGTAGCTCCGGCACTGGCACACAGAATCAAAATGGAGGAGTCTCGCTGCCAGCCGGTATTGCGGATGATCAATCAAAAGATTTTGACTTTGAAAAGACGGAAATGAAATATGATTCAACGGGGATGTTTCATTGGAGTCCGGCAAAAAACCTAGAAGACTGTATACTGGTAACCAGAATAAAACTTTAAAGAAATGGAAGTAATGCTAATGAAACACTTTCGATTTCGTATAAATTGCAGGACCGCAATCAAGCGGCAATGACTGTTCTAAATGGGCACGTCGTTGTTTGCTTATTCGCTGATCCGGATTCACCACTAATTGGGCTAAGAAATCTTGTTATGCCCTTACGTGCATCAAATTTTCATTATCATGAGCTAAAGCATGTTGTCATTGTCGGCTCAGTAGATTATATACGACGTGAATGGAAAATGTTACAGAACTTACCTAAAATATCAGTGTTAAATGGTTCGCCATTAAGTCGTGCAGATTTACGTGCCGTCAACGTTAATTTATGTGATATGTGCTGTATTCTATCGGCAAAAGTTCCTAGCAATGACGATCCAACGCTAGCTGATAAGGAAGCTATATTAGCATCTCTGAACATCAAAGCAATGACGTTTGATGATACAATTGGTGTTTTAAGTCAACGGGGCCCAGAATTTGATAATTTAACTGCAACAGCTGGCAGCCCGATAGTTTTACAACGACGTGGTTCCGTCTATGGCGCAAATGTACCTATGATTACAGGTAAACTGCATTGCACTAAATTGACCACGTTTGCGAACGATCAAAGCGTTTCTTTGTAAAGATATGACCAATTGCTTTTTTTTAATTTTTTATTTATTTATTGATTTATTTTTTTTTTTTTTAAAGATCCAAGGGACACNCATTTATTGATTTATTTTTTTTTTTATTTTAAAGATCCAAGGGACACATTTAAATGGCATCTTAAAAGCATTATTTAGCTTGGCTTTCAATATTTTCTTTAATGATAAGCATTGCCATTTCTAATGTGCCCCTTAACATGCAAATAATAAATTACATTTGGTCAACGCTATAATGATTAGGATTACAAACATTACAATTAAAATATAAATTGTTTTGATTGTTGTTTAAAGAACTGGTCAATGATAGTAACGTGCAGTTTCTCGATCAAGACGATGATGATGATCCAGATACAGAATTATATTTAACACAACCATTTGCCTGTGGTACAGCATTTGCTGTGAGCGTGTTAGATTCCCTCATGTCGACGGTAACATTCAAATTTTTGCCTTTTTTACTTTTTAATTGTATTTCTTTTTGAATGATTCTTTTAATAATTAATAAAAAAAAAAAAAAATAATAATCATAATTACATGACTGAATTTTTGTATTTAGACATACTTCAATCAAAATGCCTTAACCCTAATACGGTCTCTTATTACGGGTGGTGCTACACCTGAACTAGAACTGATATTGGCCGAAGGTGCAGGTTTGCGTGGTGGCTACAGTACAGCAGAAAGTCTGAGTAATCGTGACAGGTGTGTATATGTTTTTAAAATAAATCAGATACATGTTTGTGTCCCGTTTGCAGATGTCGGGTGGGACAAATATCACTTTATGATGGCCCATTAGCACAATTCGGTGAATGTGGCAAATATGGTGATTTATTTGTGGCAGCATTAAGATCTTATGGTATGCTATGTATAGGACTTTATAGATTTCGTGATACCAGTTCAAGTTGTGATGCTAGTAGTAAACGTTATGTTATAACTAACCCACCCGATGATTTCTCGCTACTGCCAACGGACCAGGTATATTGTCATAAGAAGCCTAAAAATATACTATTAACAATATTCACATCAATCTACAGGTGTTTGTTTTAATGCAATTCGATCCTGGACTAGAATATAAACCGCCAGCTGTACGTGCACCTAGTGGTGGACGTAGTGTTAATACACAAGGATCTGGAGTTGGTGGGGGTGGCTCCAATAAAGATGATAACTCTTGATTGTTACTGTGTAGCGCCTTAACTGATGGTCCTTATTCGTATATTTGAACGACGGAGAAAACCTTGAATTGCAAATTGAAATATTTATGGCATAGAACATTTGGTGAAATTTTGTATTATTTGTGGACATATTTACGAAAATAATTCTTGTAATTACAAAGATAATTGTTTTCCCACACATTGTTATGTCAATATTGTAAAAGATCTATTAAATTACAAATTTAATTGAGCAAATTTTAAAATTGTAGGGTTAAATGCCATAAATACTTTAATTTGTATTTTTATATGTGTCTTGGTATTTAAGGATTTTAAAAACATTTGCAGTTGATATCCTTGTTAACAATCCAAGGATAAAAGTATTAGCAATGAATATCAAAACTAATGCTGTATGCAGTAAATATCTCGACATATATAAATCAAAGACTGTTGCAACAAAAACATGTAACTAATACACAACAACAAAAAGGGAATCCATCGTTCAAATGTTTACCAAATTGCTTCCCACACCATTCCGTATGCCTTTTTTAGAACCTTGAACTTTTTATTAAATCAATTCAATTTAGATATCTATATTATTTTAGTATAATTTATTTGAGCTTAGGTTAATATCCCTTCAGAAATGATTAAAATTTAATTAACGTTGTAGATTTTAAATTAAAAATTGTTAGCACACCAATTATAAAAATTACAATATCAAATATTTTGTTACTTATTTTTAGTTCGGAATAAAAAAATAATTTTTCAAATTTTCTTGAAGATGTTTATTTTATTTTGTGCACACGTTTTAAACTTTAATTCCTTGTATGTAAAACCACAATTCAAGTTTCTTTCCTTGCTTAAACTTAGTTCTTATTAATTTATAAACTTTTTTTAAATATGTTCATTGAAGGTACGTATTTAATTTTACCAATTTTTTAATTTAATTAATTTATTTTCCTATTTATAAATTTTTAATTAATTTACTAATTTCATGAATATGAAACATTTTTTCTTAATCATTATATGTATTTATTGTCTTTTAATTTGAGTGCAATTTTTCATGGAACTAAGTATTGCATATATATGTACACAAATAAGACATTTATAAAAATCCATCTTAATGGTGTGAGGTAAGCAATTGAGAGCCATTAGTGAGGTAAGCTACACATTAAACATAACGAAACCAAATTTTAAATTCAAAACTAATATTAAGCTTGAAGTAATATTTTTAAAGGATTGAACATTGATGCTATTATTTGACAATTCTTAATTGAATTGAACAAACTATTGAATATTCTACAAACGTTTTGGACATATTCAATTTTTGATTATATTTATATAAGTTTCCAACGTAAAACTTTTTATTTGAAATTAACGAATATTTACTTTGATGTCTCATGATGTTTGCTTGGCTACGTATCTGTTATAAAACTTCTAGAAATGTAAAATATACGCTTTTTATTAACTTGAAGTGAACCTTTTCTTAGGAATACGTTCCAAATATCAAACTGAATACCGAAAATATAACATTTTTTACACATGCAAATAAAACGAAATTATGAAGCATAGTTAATAAATAAAAATTAAATTAAATATACGCTAGAACTTAATAAAAAAATATATTGCATTTAGACGTTGAAATTGTTGTAAATTTTGTAATAAAAATCAAAGCACAAAATTAAATAAAATATAAATAAAAATATGAAAAGATTTAAATAACTATAATGTCGAATATAAATGAAATTTTCATCTACAAAGAATTTATAGTTGCAGTCAAAGTTTTAACTAAATTGAAAAAAGGCCATTTAAAAAAACTGTAAGCTAATTTATGATACAAACTATTGAAATTATTATTTAATGGAAAATGTGCTTTTATAAAACAATGCGAGGTTGTACAATTGAATATTCAAATTTAGGAAGAGAGTAAAATCATTGTAATTGCTTACATTGCTGACACTAATAAATTTGATTATTTATCGACTCACAACATGCTATATGAGACAGAGCGTTGTTTTTATTTTTTTCATTTAGTCTTCTAAAGAGAAGTAACCCAGTATGGCGGTTATCTTTTGAAACTCGATTTACTTGAACATCGTGTTTTTCAATTGGTCAACTGTACTTTGGTTAATTTATGTTTTTGAGTCGATTTGTAAATATACTAGCAGATACAGAAACATAATTTAATTCAAAAAGTTCTACAAGTGAATTTAACATTTAAAAGATAACACAAAAATATTTTTATCTGTAAATTGTCAATACCGCGATTTGTACAAATATGTAAATAATAATTAACTAAACTATATGTAATACATTTGAATAGGATAAAAATATTAATTGCTTTTGTATTTTGAGTTCATTGATATTAATGCTTTAAAAGAGATACAAATAATTGCATTCAACATACTTAATATAAGTTCAATAACATCACTGCCAATGCGTACCGTTATCACGAAAATTATTTCTCATTTATTTGCATAATAAAATTTGTATAGTCAAACAAATTTGTAACGTAAAATTATAGACCAGCAATAACAAATTTCATAAAAAGAGATAAAAAATTAAAAGTTTAAGAACTAGAGTGAATAGTCAAATATTATAATAACAAATAATTTAGGCAAAACAAAGAGAACACCAATTTTATAATAAATTTCTATTATAGATTTACAATATTTCTTTATATCAAAAAATATAAAAATAAATGATGAATTATTAAATAAAACTGATTTTTAGCTTAAAACAGATATTAATAATAACAATTCCAAATGGTAAATTTATTCCGTATAAAATCATGTTTTTTATACTTATTGTTTTCGCTTCTTATTGAAAAACGTGTATTAATATAAAATTTAATATTAGAAATGATAAATAATAGAAAAAAAAGAAATTCGAGCTTTTATGAAAACATCTTATAAAAAAAAGCATTATAAATTTAAAACATTTTTTTTGTAAGCTTTTAACTTAAACATACTGCAATTAAATAAACAAATACTTTAATTTCATTAAAAGTCTAGAAGATCAGTTAACCTAATAAAGTAATATTTAGTTTAACTTGCGAAACAAATTTATCGGAAATAGGTTAAAGATTGTTGCTTTAAATAAAGCGTCAAAGATGTTCGAATTATTTTATCGTGGCATTCCAATGTCCTTTACTTTATATAAGTAAACGAATAACTACTGAAATGAATTTTGTTGTTGATTTATAATAAATGTGGATTCATATTAGTTTAAATTATTATTAATATTTTTTTTTTTTTTTGCTTTTAAATGAACCTAAAATAAGTTTTAATTAGATAATGTAAAAAAAAAATGAACTCTCGATGTTGTGAAACTTGATGAAATCATGTTTTCGATCTAAATACAAGAATAATAAAAACAATTATTTCAAATACGCTAAAATGTAAGAAATTATTTACTCAGCATTAAGTTATTAAAAGAAGTAAAATATAAAAGGTAATATTTTTATTTTATTTAATTTAACAAAATCTCATTTTTCATTTTGATAAAGATTCGATGAAGCAAACGCTTAGCTCTTATTTAATCTTTACGCCGAAAAGCTGACTTTAAAATAAAATTATTGCAATTTTATAAATTAGGAACAGCAGTTGAGAAGTATATAGCTATACAAATCATTTTATTGTAGTTAGTAATTTTTTATAAAAAAAAAAACATTGATTTTAACACATTTGAAAATTATATACAGTTTTTTCTTATAAAAAAAATTAAAATTCCAAAAAAAATTACTTAATCAACAAATTTATAGAATGTACTATTTTTTATGTATTTTCACGCACTTTCATTAACTGCATTATAAAAACCAATTATTAGAGTTTATGAATGAATATAAACAATTCACTTTTTACTTTTATTTTTATTTCTTGTTTTTGTTAAAGGCGCTGTTTATATAGGTACTTACATAATATTTGTATTGGTATTTATATAATAATTATATGTATACACATGCATTGGCGATACATTGAATAAAAATATATAATTTATTTGAAGATAATTTAATATAAGCTAAAGTAATAACAAATAAAAACAATCGTTTATTGCAATTTCAAGAAAAAAAAAACGAAAAACAAAAAAAAAAAAGCGAATTAAAAAGGATTAAATTAAAAACAATTCAAAATCAAATTATGTGACAACCCGGTTAATTATATATCGATTATTATTTGTAAATATATTTTAGTTTATAAACAGAAATTAAAATCAAATCTAACATTTTCATAAAAAAAATATTTTTAAAATTTGCCTAACAAAAAACTAACACTAAACATAGCTAATATAAAATTTTAAAAAAGAAATTAAAAAATTATGTTGTTACTGTTTAAAAACAAAATTGTTAAAAATAAAATTTCGAAATAAAATATACACAAAAATAAATGAAAAAAGAACAAATGCATTTTTTTTGTTAACCGTTCGAATTCCTCTGAATTTAACTAGTTTATTTTTTTAAATTCATATTATGTCATCTATTGATATTGAAGATGAATTTTGAATTCTTTTAACACATTAATAATTAAATTAATTTTTGGTAAGATCTGTTGTAGCGCATTGAATCTTTTTGTCATTTGTCATTGGCTTAGTTTGTAAGAAAAGCGTGCTTTATCTGTATTTGTGTTCACCGTATTAGCGTTATATGTATTGGCAGCTGAATCTGTTATTCAGGTTTCTGTCTTCTTTCTCTTCCTAAATGTTTTTTATTGTATCTGACCCATTGCCGTAGAGATTACCTAATTGGCAGTGATGTCGTAATGTCCCGGTAGTCACATAAGAATCAATTCAGAACTATATGCAGGTAATTCTCATTTCTGTTATTACATACCATTTTGGGCAGACATAATTGTTAAGCGATTATCTGTCCAATTTGCGTATGCTGCGGCAGGGAATACTGAAGATTGTAGTAAAATTGGTGCACCCGAAATGAAGTAACCAGTTGCTTTGACAATGTTAAAGAGCATAAACTTGTTTCTTTTGAAGCCATTGGTATATAACGTATTGAAATAATGTTTTGTATTTGGATATGTCTTCAAAAAATCAACGAGTATACTCTTCATTGGCCAAGAAGTTCTTGTTTTGTAAGCTCGTGAACCAAGGTAGTGAATTTTGAATTTTTTTTTTAAATTTTTTGGGGGTATCCAGTCTATAAGTAAGCATGTTACTGTTATTAAACTTCGGGATGAGTTTCATGGTTATGTTCTTGACTCATGCAATACCTAATGGTACGCCTGCTTCCGAAAGTGTGCATGTTGTAGGTGATATTGATAATGCAGCAATACTGCATTTATCGCTGTCATGGTACGGCCTGCTATTCAACTTAGGATTGTTCTTCGCACACCAGCCAGACATGGGTGGCAACATTGAACTTGATATTTGTTGACATTTGTGTGGTTGATTGATTGTGTGCATGATAGCAGATTTAGGATTTACATCAGGTATTGTCTTACATTTCTTTATTTTGTTTGTATGCATTTTATACTTAAACATATTCATTTTACATAGAATTTTTTATTTCGTTGTTTACTTCTTTAAATGTGATTTATCTTCTTAAAATAGTGGAATATTTTAAATAATGTAGTATATTTAATATTGAATAAATTTATTGTTGTTTGTATTGGCTTGTTTTTTTTTTAAATAAAAATGAACTACATTATCCACGCAGAAAGATGTATGTTTTATATGAACACAATTGCGAATGATGAACCTTGATGGATACGGATGGAACGTATGGGTCGAAAGTTGCTCATTTAATTTGAAGTAGCCTCCGTTTTTCTCAGATGCTCTTTCGAAAACAAAACCTAATATAGTTATATGATTTCTTGGCGAATATGCATTAGATTCGAACTTTTGTAGTTGCAATATAGCATATTTTGTGCTGTTATTGCTTTTAAATCAAATTGATTGTGGTTAGTATAATTATTTTTTATTGATGAACCCCAGAAGTCAAGATACAATTATATTCAAGGGTTTCTCAAAAGATGAAAGCAGTGCTTTTTGATATTGGTAAATTACAAACCACATTTGTCGTATGTGATAGAAGTATTTGATAAACTTAGCAAATCGGCTTATTATGACACATGTAAAGTCATTAGTAAGCAAGCCTTGCGCGAAAAGTAATTGAATATATTTTTATAATTTTTTTATTTTTTATTTTTTTATTTTTTTTTTATTTTAGCCAACTAACCCAAAAACAGCAATTTCAATTTCAAATGAAGAATTCAACGTATGCAAAGTGAAATTTGACTATTATTTAATTATAGTGATAACCAAAAAACTTAATTCGTTTACCCAATTCGAAACGCATGTTATATACAAAAATATAAACAGGAACAACAAAATACTTCGAATTAACCAATGGAATTATTATTAAATAAATGTTTCATTTTGTGAATTACATATTTACATTACAATGTGGCTAAACTTTTGCGTAAATTTGTGTCATAATAAAAGAAAAAAGAAAAATTAGCATTTGACGGTTGTAATGCGTAGCATAGCTTAACACAATATCTTGCACAAATTGTTGTTACTCGCACGCAGTGCTGTACATATTGTATAACAGTCCCAATGCCTCATTAATACCAAATGCACTTTCTTTGCGCGCGCCAAGTAAAGAGTATCATGAAGTGGACGTACTACAATTCTAATATGGGCAAATGTCACTTTTACTTTAAAGTCTGTTTCGAGGAAAACATCGACGGACAGATTGAATAACAATAACGTATTATCAAAGAGAAGTTGGGTAGTAAATTCGCTATTGAATTTATGAGCCAATTGCAATATTAAAATATCAAAAAATGTCTAGGAACTGTGTGACCATGACTATTACCCAAATGTTGCAAAATACGCTCAACGTGTAAACAACTGATGCATTCTCTCAATAATTGAAGTCTATGTGTTGCCGAATGATGCCTTAGGCAGTTTCAACAAAACTGGATAGCAGCAAGAAAATTTAACGTTTTTTCTATTTTTTTTTTATTTTGTTATTTTTTTTTTTTTTTTT